>JAPYZT010000020.1:0-104401 GCA_030522965.1 Tryphoninae sp. A BG-2022a | reverse complement strand
TTTAATATGTACCAAAAATGTAACAAATAATTAGAACCGTTGAAATAACAAATAAATAAGTAAGTTCGATTTCATAGTAATTAACAATTATCCTATATAAATTAACTTTAGCAAAACTTGTTAAATTATTTTTTCCACACGCAGTGAAATTCGTTATCGTTAAGATAGCGTTCCGAATCGTTATTTTTATAACGAGTTGCAGAATCGCGCCACTAAGACATAACAATATAACCGCACGATTTGCAATACGCTCCTCTCTCTCTTCTCTCAGTTCTTCTCTTTCATCCGATACTAACGACAGCAGCGCCACCATAACCTATGATATTTTTCGTCAGTTTTAAGGTCCACATCCGAAGTACAGCGCGTTACCTCCTTTACTCTAGGCTCCATGTGCCTGAATTTGATTGGTTGTAATGGTGCGCAAGTGCCGTGAGACTAATTGTAAGTGGGACTAAGCTTGTCATATCGTATGTACATAGCTAGTACATCGTCCTATTTATCCTTTTCTTTTCAAAATAATTTTTATCAAAAGGCAAAAAAAAAATAATAAAAATGGTGCAATGGTGTGTGCTAAATTGTAAAAATCGATCCGATTACGGAAATTGGAAACAGATAAGTACTGTAGATAAAAATCGGAAAATCATTATTCAAAGGTCAGTAATAATTTATATGTATATCTATTCCGTTTTATGATTTAACTTTTATAACAATTCGAAATAAATTGTATTGCTTTGTAATATACACATGTATTATCGTAATTATAACTTCTATATTATTATATCCGTTTATTTTTAATTAATGCTACATATTTATGGGTCATTTTTGTATAACCTTTTTTCTTGCAAACTTTAAATAAATATCATTCGTATAAATTCTTTTACATTAAGTCTCTATTTTTTATTCTATTATGATTTTCTATCATTGCTTTTACTGTTAATAATGATGGTTTTTATACATACACACACACACACACACACACACAGATGTGATTTTACAATCAATTTATGTTTTTACCATTTGGCATGACACATGAAGTAAATAGAAGATTACAAAGAAGTAATTAAATATTGTTTTTTCATATCAATGTAATATTTTTTATATTTATTATATTTTACAGTACAAACTAGAATCATTAGTATTAGTAACTTATTTTACAATTATCTATGCATTTTCAATTTTGTATTTTAACCTACAAATACATTGCGCGTCCTGCAAATATAAATGTTTGTATTTCATTATATATATATATACCGGGTGGCCCACATAACTCTTAACAGCTGAATATTTCGGAAACTATTTGTCCAATCAAAAAGTTATTTATGAGAAAGTTTTATGCTTTCGAGGGGCCTTTCTAATTATACAAATATGAAGTTACTCTCTGCCCCCCCTTTATGGGGGGCGTGGGGTTACTTCATATTTTTGTAGTTAGAAAGGCCTCTCGAAAGCGTAAAACTTTCTCATGAATAACTTTTTGATTGGACAAATAGTTTCCGAAATATTCAGTTGTTAAGAGTTATGTGGGTCACCCTGTATATATATATATATATATATATATATATATATAATACTTTTACCATTAACTTTTTCACAACCGAATATAGTTATCATTGTTTTACATTTATCCTGCCGGTGACAATTAGCACGTAGCAGTATGCTGAGCATGCGCACAATCGAAACCAATGAAATTTAGGCATATAAACCACCTCGCATTGTGGCTTCACTCCCCTCATCTACTTTCAGGGCTTATCTCCATCCCTATATTCCTATATCCATGTGCGAGGCTCTCTAACTTTACATAGTTAAAAAGCGCACTTTCCTTTTTCAGGCCTCCTTTTTACTTTACCGACCGAACTTGGATTATACGGACGAGAGCAAAATTATCAACTGTTACATTACCAGCGTCATCGTATATACCCCCACGTGGGTGCCGTTAAGAATTGTTCGTTTGAGTTCTCTCTCTGGGTTTTCTCACTATAGCGATAACAAAACTAATAAAAATGAACGCTCAGATTGTTTAAGTTTCTTATACTTTCGAAAGATTAACGAAGTAAAAATGTATTGAATAAAGTGCGCTATATTGTTTATAAAATAATATAGTCTGTCTACTTTTATTCCAAACCACCTTTTCCCCGAAATACTAGTTCCTATTCTTCGATCATAGCCATACCTTTGCATTTAAATAATATGGATTTGTATTTCTTTATTTGTATCTTCTTATGTTGCGAATGCATATTAACAAGTTCCAATTGAAAAATTATAAATTGTTACCAGCAGAGATAAAACTAAAAGGCTGACAAAAAAGCCATTGCCCGGTTAACTTCACAGATATAACGAAATAAGCATCCCCCCCTCTTTATTTCCACCATTATTGTTACTTCGTTGGCGATGCTGTTGCGCCGCCGAATACGCACGCAAAACCGTTACAAGAATAAGGTTATAAATTAAGGACTCCGATTTTATTTAAGCAAAACTTGAATTCTTGTGCACTCGATTACTTCATTAGTGGGAATTCTTCTCACGAAAGGTATAGTTTTAGTTCCACATTGCCCGTTGTTCTTTCCAACTCATACACAGGCAACGTGCGGATCTTTCATCAGGATCATTGCATTGCGTCGTTGGTATTCCATCTTATGACTCATCCATACTTTATCCATGTAGTGGAGCTTTCACTTTGTAGCTTGTAGCTACTGCGCATATTTAACGTCGTAGTAAATATGTGTAATAGGGAAACAACCGTCATCAACGTATTTCATTTTCGACAGTAAGCATTTAATAAGCAAATTAATCGTCGACTTGGCCCAAGTACTGGATGCTCTTATTTTCCACACAATAAATCATGTTCGGTCAATCGGGAAACACGTCCTTCGGTAAGTTTATCGACATGCAATGTAGAGTTGACACAGTGGATGAAAAACAAGTGCCACTATAGTTGTATTATTTTGTAATCCACAGGATTCAACACGGCGACGCAGAGCAGTCCTTTTGGTCAATCTGCGTTTGGTAAACCGATTTCTACCACAAGCTTTGGTACTGGGTCAACACCAGTATTTGGTAGCAACAACACCTCACTTTTCAGTGCTAAACCCACAGGTGCAACGACTAGCGGTTTGTTCGGGAATACCGCAGCTGCACCGGCATTTGGCCAGCCGGCTACTACACAATCGTCCTTTGGAGGTAAGTTAACTTGTCACAATTTATTACATCACTCGTTTGTTTAAATTTGTATATTATTATAGTACATTAAATTGAACAAAGATTACATATGCTATTAAAACACTTGGCAAAGCATCATATCTAGTACACACATATACATATATATGTTGGTTAATTAAATATTTAAAGAAAACTTTATTAGAAATTTATGATATATAGTTTTCTTTTCAGTATTTTAAATTTACATTTCCCAAAAGATTAATACATTGATTTTTACAACAGGATGGTTTGATAAAGTATTTTTACGACTAACAAAGGATGTTATGTTTTACCCAAATAGCTTTCGGTGGCACTGGAACAAACACCAGCTTATTCGGTAATCAGCAAAATGCAAACGCAAGTCTATTTGGGGCGAATGCCACGACATCAGCTTTTGGTCAGGCCAATAAGCCAGCGGGCTTTGGCTTTGGGGCTACCACTGGCAGCAGTCTGTTTGGACAGTCACAACCAACGGTGCAACAAACAACACCTTTTGGGCAAGCAAATACAGCCACTAATACGAGTCTGTTTGGGAATACTGGAGGTACGATTAATTATTATTGAAATTCGTTTTCATTACAATTTAATTTGTAAGATTGGACTAGATGCGTAGTACGGCATAGGAGAGACAAATATTAAACATCTCGCATAGGATTCAGAAGTAACACAACTGCAACAGGAATGACTGGTACTCCTGTGAAATTCACCGCTGTAACTGGAACTGACACAATGGTTAAGAATGGTGTGACACAAAATATCTCAACCAGGCATCATTGTATAATGTGTATGAAAGAGTACGAGACAAAATCACTCGAGGAACTTCGTCTAGAGGATTATACAACGGGTCTAAAAGGACCGTCTCAGCGTAAGAAAATAATAACTTAATCATACATTTGGATAATATATTTCTAAATCCTTAGTAATACACATTGGTGGTCTGTGTTCTATTTGTTTGTGTTTACTTTTGTTCCCTCTTTTTTTTTTTTCTATAGCTGGCCAAGCTACGGTACTTTTTGGCGCTGCAGCTCAACAATCTCCTTTTGGAAATACCGGAGCAATTACGAGCACCGTATCGGCTGGTAAGAATTCTGTATGCAATTTTGATAGAATATGTGTGATGTTTCTACTGAAACTGAATTGAATATTGTTTTCTTGGAATATAGGTTTTGGTTCCATGACAAGTGGAATGGGATTTGGAGCTCCGAATCAAACAACAGCAACTGCAAGTCTTTTTCGAAAACCTGTAACTGGGTTTGGTGCACCAACAACGACTACCAGTGCATTTGCGTTTAATCCCACGACATCGTCGAACATGTTCGGTGCGAATACGCAAGCCAAGCCATTCGGAGGTATGTTTGGCAATACTCGATCCATCTTTCTTGTGCTACACAGTAATTAATAATACACTTTCAAACCGTTCTAACAAATCCCTTAAGCTGCTGCTCCAACGACACTGTTTGCAAATACGACAGCGAGCCAACCAGCTGCTACAGGTTTTGGTAGTATGAATGGAACTCAAAACACGAGTTTTAATACTTTTGGTGCAGCACAACCGACCCAGGTATATTAAAGACATACTATCTTAAATCTTTATTATGTATTTGCAATATCGCGTTTTGTCTTCTTGTTGATGTCGATCGCGATAGTCTCATATATTGAAATGCCTTAGACTTGAACTTATTAAAAGAATCTGACATGACTTTCATCGTCCAGTATGAAGAATGGTACATTTTACGACCACCTTCTTTAATTCTGGGGACGCAAAATTTGTTACAAGTACAGGCAAAAGCAGCTCATTAAAATATCAATGCTATTTAATCAATTAGTTTTTTTAATTCGCAAGGATCGTATATACTTATAAAATTAATGAAAATAGAAAGATACTCGGATCATAATGACGAAAGGCAATAGAAAATTTAAAACTAATCTACTGCTACATTGGAAATGTAAAAATTGAAAATTTGCCGAAACGTGCTTCGATGTCATATGCGTATATGAGTAAAATTTCAATGGCAAAATTTGTCGATCTGTCTCAAGTGGAATTTGTGAGCCCGTGTTAAATGTCGCAACATTATGATCATTTGGTTGATGAAGCCTGTTGAAATTTTGCACATATTTTTATACGACATCAGAGAAACTTTGATTAGTTTTTATAACAAATCGTACGGAACAAAAATTCATAATTTTCTTTGTTATATAACAAATAAAGTTGACGTAGGATCAATTTGAACTTTGACATATGTTGTTTTTTAGTCGATTTACAACAAGTTTTCTTAATGAACTTAAACGCTCAGTCCACTTGGAATGTGAGAAAAAACGGGAATAAACTTTTAACGCTCCCCCTAGCAGTACGACTACCTTAACGTTTAATATATTTTATCTTTTTGCAAAGCAGAACATCGGACTGTTCAACCAGAACAAGTCGGCATTCAATATCGCGACGCCGAATTCGGGTTTCGGAGCTTTCGGGCAGACAACGCCGGCAAATACAGGAACGTCCGTATTCGGCCCAAAGCCAATAGGAACAACAGGTTTTGGTAATGCACCGACGTTTGGCACAGCCGCCGGCACCTCCTTCGGAACAACAACGGGCTTTGGGAATGCACAAAGCACAAGCACCTCGTTATTCAACTCGCCCTTGAAACCTGCAGGTCAGACGACGGGTTTCTCATTTGGAGCTACACCGGTTTCATCGACGGCACTCGGTACTTTTTTAGATTCCATTGAAAATATCAGTTTGGTAGTAACGTTCATTTCAATTAATATTATGTGATTTATGTGATTTTTTTTTAATCATTTAGGCACTAATACCGGTCTTACGTTGGGCGGGGGAGGTTCTCTATTCGGTCAGACAAAGCCAGGTGGCCTATTTGGTAGCGGTACTACGGGTACGACATTTAACAACACAGGAACATTCGGTTCAACAACTGGATTTGGGACAACTACAAATCTTGGAGCTACTGGACTCGGAATGAATTTACTTGGCGGCAGGTAAGTATTAGTACTATCGATGGTACATATTTGTGATTTTGTTTGCTTCATGAAGCAAATATATAAATATGTCGCGCGCTTTTTTGTCCCAGTGTTGGAACGAATCCAACCCAACAGAATCCAAATTCCGTTGCTGTACATCAACAAATCTTAGCATTGGTATCAGCTCCGTTTGGCGATTCACCGCTGTTGAAAAATCTCTTGCCGGTAAGAAAATCCTAGCGAGATCAAATAATTATATCGTATATAAAGCGTTCTCATTAACAATATTTCCACATTCAGGCTTCTGGCAAAGCCGAGGAACTCCTGAAACCTACAAATCCAGCTTCGCGATCGTTGAATAGTCCACAATATAAAGTATCGGCAAATAACAATTCCCCCAAGATCAAACCCCGTGTCGTGACATCTGTACAATTGTCCAAGGTTCGTGTATACAAAATTTAATTATCAATTTCCCATACGTAGCTATTAATGCGTCGCTTTTCATTATACTTGCAGAAGTCTCTTTTTGATGGCCTCGAGGAAGAGGATCCAACTTTGTTGGAAGCCTTTCAGTCAAGACCAAATGTCAAACGTTTGGTACTTCGTCCAAAACCGTTGACCAGCGGAGTTACAACAGGAAGCGAGGAACAGGTCTCTTCAACACAGAACAACGAGACAGTAGATGAAAGCATCGATGCATCGTCTTCGGGCAGTAACGAGGCATTGCCGTCAATGATGAAAGATGCTCCTCAAGACACGTTTATGAAAGATCACGTTCCTTCCCCAAATTCATGGTAAGTTTGTCATTTTTATGGGCAAATAAATTTTTTTTTTGTCTTCATTATCCAGCCAAATGTTTTTTAAAACAAATTTGGACATGTCCCAACATTATCTTGAAATCTCTTGTCGTATAAGAAGGTTGCCAATATTTGGTTGAAATTGTTCAGAAGAATTTCGAAATAATTTCATAATATTTTTAACCTATATATTTTCCTTAAGTCTGCCCCGCAAACATGTTAGAAAGTAGAAATTACTTCCTGTCGGATTTGTAATTCTCCCTTTACTGAAAATGGGGACAGAGGGTCGATCCGTTCTTGAAATTTTTAAATTGTTAACGATAGTCAAAAAGTGATATCGATAGGGGGCTGGCTGCACACGAATACATTATAATGAATAAGATATTTGGAATGTACACAAAAACTATCGAGGGATGGAATTTTCTAGTAAATTTGTTTTTGTTGCCATTCCCAAAACTTTGTTATCGAACATGTCATTTTACGCGTTATCGTCAAAAATTTGGCATATGTTTAATATTAAAACTATCAAATCCATCAAATAACGGGGTTCGAATATTGGTTTTATGTTTATTAACACCATGTATGTTAGTAAATCTAGGAATTTATGACGGCTTTTAATAAGGTCGAACAACGATTATATTTCTCTATATATTCATTTTTTAATGGTTCAACAAGTATGTAATATCTGTCTAATGTATACATACAAAAACCATTAATTATTTATCAAATACTTAAATATTTTTAACACTATGTTAGTAAATGTGGGAATTTACGATGACTTTTAATAAGATGGTACAATGGTTATATTTCTTTGTTTCTGTTAAAAGAATATTTGTTACTGTTGTTATCTGTCTAATGTATACGCACATATAGCAAGACCCATCATTCTGTCGGGTCCATTTACCGAGTCACACTTAAAAATACTGATTGATACCTACTTATTCATATATACAAAGATTTGTTGTTATTTAATATAAAACGTTTGATTAATATTTTTTATTAAAGATAATATGAAAGCACACGTTTACGGTGCAAACGTTACTTGTTAGTTATTCAGTCGTGTGATAGCACGTGTAGTAGAAAATATTGGGTGATTAATTACATTAAACTTTACATTCAGCATATCTTACTTTAATACAATTACCTAGTTATAAAAAGGTTTTTGAAATAGAAAAAATGAGTGAAAGAATTAATGTAACATTGAAAAAGAATGATTTTTTAGAACATCATAGAATTTAGATCAGAATGAGTTAGATGTATCTGATATTGAAAATAAAATTAAAGAATTGGTGTTTGGTGACACTCAGATTTAGATGACACTATTGAAAGTGTTTTTTTTTTTTTTTTTTTACAAGTGCACAAAGCAAATACAATATGGGAAAACTTTCAGGAAAGCGGTGATCGCGTTGGGATTATCTATCATACATATCTATCGTACGATTATCTATCATAGATTTCATTGGCGAAATACTCAGGTCCAGACACTTATGCCGCTTATGAAACATATTATTAGATTAGATAATGCGTAGAGTGCATTGAAACTTCTGATCGATACTCAAACGATGACATACATTCAACACTTGGACCAAAGCTGCAGCGAAAAATGTTTTCGATGCAGACCGGAAAATTAGGTCGGCAGAATTATGTGCTTTTATAAGAATTCTTCATGTACGAAGAGCATATGAGATGAAAACTAAAAATATTCATTTTTCAAATATCCGTCAAGCTGACGACAGAACTCCGTATATATATCTGGCGGCACTGGTAGGTTTAGTGTTGATTGAGGTCGGTCCTCCCAAAACCATAATACCTGGCGGTGAATTGGTTGCTCCGAAATTAAAAGTAATATTCAACCATTAACAGGTCTATAATTTGGATAAACACAGTTGATTAAGAACAGACAGAAACGACGAAAAAATGAACATTGAATTTATCCTAACCACCCTTGTACTACTCATAGGACATGAAAAATTTCACGGAGAAATTCAGAAAAAAGTATCTCGAGTAGTCACGAGGTTGGGTTTTTAATTGCTTTACAGTAATTCCATTTGCGCAAAAAGAATATGTGAGCCAAATATTCTGGATAAATGTTGATAAACATTTCAAAACTTTGGTATGAAAAAATATTTTCTTTTACAAATAATTTGGTCATTGATAAAAGATATATATTTTGGTAACCATGCATTTGCGGCACAACGGATTTCGAATGAATTCCTAAAATAAACAAATTACGTTTAGTTGTAGTGACCTTACTTGAATTAAATAAGCTGCTAAATACATTTACTTAATTTTATTTTCACGAAGGTTGAAAATGCGGGGCGGTCGAAAAGATTACGATGCGCAGCGTGCATCCTTGGGTAGTATAGGCCGACCTGAAGAAGCTCTGGAAAATACGGTAGAAGAATTTCGATCACATGGAAACAATCAGGTTCAATCGCAGAATCACGAAGGTACATCATCCGCCAATGCTAGTCTAAACTGTTCGTTGGCCGCAGAGAAAAATGCGAGTGACTCACCCGGCGTTTTTAATGGTATGAGAGAACAATCTTAAGAGTACCACAAAAAAAAAACTTCTAACATTTATGTGCAATCTTTGTAATTTCAGATTCGAGTCACGATCTTGACGAGAGTCCTCTATTGATGTTGCAACAAGATTGCGAGCCATTTTTGTCAAAAGTGATTCTACGACGGGTCGGTTACTACTCGATTCCTTCTATCGAACAACTCGAGGATTATGTACACGGTGAGACGTGTATCGTTCCACACTTTACTATCGGTCGCAAAGGATACGGCAATGTACATTTCTCAGATTCCTTTGACGTTTACGGATTGAATCTGGATGAAATTGGTAAGATATATCACGTTTAACCGTTTGAATGCCAGAGTGTATACCGGTCAGCGCGATGGGGTTGCTTGGCACTCAAACGGTTAAGTCTGTTTCCGTAGGTATCGACTACAATTTTCATTATTTTTATTTTTATTTTATAGTCCATTTTCGTCACAAAGAAGTCATCATTTATCCTGATGATGATAAGAAACCGCCGGTTGGTCAAGGTCTAAATCGTCGTGCTCAAGTTACTTTAGAGCGCGTTTGGCCACACGACAAGTCTCATCATGAGCCCATAACCGATCCTCATCGTCTAGCCACAATGAACTATGAGGAGAAACTGCGGAAAGTTTCGGCCAAGCACGATACACGTTTTCTCGAGTATCGCCCAGAAAGTGGCTCCTGGGTCTTCAAGGTAATTTGATTAATCTACTTTCGTCTTACAAGTATTAAATTGTTTAATAGCAAATATGAAAATGGTTTAATATTTTCAATGAAACTTCTTATCTTTTAATACGAGTCAAAACCATAACTGACCATTTCAAATCAGCACCACGTGGAACGTGGAATACGCTAGTAATACGATAATTTAATGAAATTTGTCAATGTTAAATATCAAGAAAATTGATACATCAAAATATATTATTTACAATGATTAGGTCGATCACTTCTCCAAATATGGACTAAGCGAGTCTGACGACGATGACAATGATGTTCCCCTCGATCCCGCGAGGGACAGAGTGAAAAATTTCGCTACAAACCGCGTGCAGCGAAAACCGCAGAGTGCGCCACCGAAGATTCCTGGGGACGAACAAAAAATGGATAAAGAGGTGCGTTAAATAAGGACCCTTTGTGATCATGTACTCAACAATAAATGCAATAATAAATATGAACAATTTTCATGCTCAATCTGCCTCGTGCCGTTATATAGTCGATAAATTTTTCGAAACTCTCATACCGATTGCAGTTGTACAATGGTCTTAATAGAACTATGAACGGCACACCCAGCAGTCTCGACAAGACTCTCAGCTTTCCGTTTGATGATAGTGAGATGAATGGATCTCTGCCAATGAGTGAGTATTTATTATGCAATTAGGGAGCCATCTGTACGTCGAACTAGCAATCGAAGTAGCAATGTTTTTCTAAAAGAGCAATCCGATGATTTCCAGAGGATTTTACTTCCGAAAAACAACAATCAGCATTGAGTCCGACGTCGATCCATGCGAGAATTGTCGGCACCGATAGTCACAAACTTCAACTGATGAAGGCCAGTTTCTTCGATAGTGAAGATTACAGCGATGGTACTTGATTGTATTCGCCACATTTTCATTATTACTTGCAATTGCACAAATCGTTTGGTTATCATTTCTGTATCTCATGTTCGTTTCCCAGTACGTATGGACGATCACGCTCCGCCCTTTAATGGTCATTTGACATCGAGCGAAATGATGGGCGACGTTCATAATGCTTTGCCCTCATGCTTTCCTACTCTGCGCTCAAATTTGACGCTTCACAGTCAATTGCCATTTGCGTCGACAAAGGATGCGATCTATGATCCCACAGGTATGTATTTGTATAACTGAATATTGATTTATCTTTTACTCACGCCCTCCTTTTTATTTCATCAATTTCTTTTAGAAATCAAGATGAAGCTACCCGTGGAAGTTAAATCCGAGAAATTCTCAAAACCAATTAAAGCTTTTCCGCCTCCGATCATAAATCCGACAACCGTCGTTTTGAAATTTCGTGGCGAGGTAATTCCTCTGAAGCAATCAATCTGCAGCCGGCTAAAATTCCAAAGTATAGCTGATATTGGAATACAAATGGGGAGAACTTTCAAACCCAGCTGGGGCCCAGGTCTCACGCTGGTTTCGCTTAGCAGTCAAGAGCAAGCCGCTGTCGTGCCGCTACATAATACGTTCAGTCATATCGAGACTTATGTTTCTGGAAGACTTCTCGACGACACAACCTCAATGAGCGTTGTGCAACGTCTTCAGATATTGGGCGGTGCTGGAGCTGATCACGATCACGTTCAAATGTTTAGAGTAAGTTCTACTATCGTATTACAAATTTTATACCTTACGGTGCATGTTTTTTTTTAAACATCGTTTATTTGAGTGAGAGCGGCACGGATTTAACTTTAAAATCTGCAAAGACCTTCCGTATTGAACTATTCGAATCGTTAGAGACCTCCACTGAACGAAAACCCTGCCTATACGAAATCGTTTATCATCTTCCCGTTATCGCAAACTTTTTCTATATGAAAGCGTATTTTTCATTCTTTCTGCTTCTTCGTAGAGAAAGTTATGTGGGGCTCGAACAATTACGTGGTAGCATCCTTTAAATTTTTATGTTTTTAGATTTTTTAATCAAATATAAGTTACTCATAGTCGTTGGAAAGAACTCACGGTTTCCTACTAACAATTTAACTTACTTCTTAATCAAAATTTTCTGCCAATCAATCAAAATCAACGGCTAAATCTTTGATGAAATGTCGAATCATTATTGCGAATATCGTACAAATTAGAACGTGTACACATAATGTATTGTCAACAATCTGTCTGTTTCATAAAAAAGTGAATTTTTTAAATTATTTCAATCTACGCATATTTTAAGTGTTCTTGGATGACATGCCGATGTAAAACGTTTCATCTCTATCAACCGACATTACGAGGGCTGGCTGTTTTAGATCCTCTTTTGTTAAGCGCAAAATTACCTAAGTTACAACGCCAATAGGCACTTTTTCTACAACTTAACAACCCTACAAAGTAGTAATTTTTCTATCAAATACAACCGAAACAACTGTAGATTGCAGCATGATAGCTTGAATAATTCTTTAAGTTATATAGAGTAATGAAGAGATTTCAATGTTGCCCGTATTATATCATAACAAACGTTCCGAATATTTTGCAGTGCAGCAATTTTTTGAAGATATTTGGAACGCTCTATGTGTGCTAGGATTGATAGATCACATTATAAAACAAATGTCATCATCTGTGCAGAAGAAAAGATAGCGAAAGATAAAATACAATATTGAAAGCCGTTACGACGGTATGCTGTTGTATCAATCTGATGTTTCAAATTCTACTTCTGTTGATTTCATAAAGGAGAGTATCGAGGATCATCTTCGAATTCAATTAAATCACTGCACGGTGGGTGAAAAGGGTGGTTGTCCGGTAATCGAGGCCCCGACGATCGATTCGACACTGGACGCTCTTCACGCTCACTCGATGCAGGCGCAACAACTCGCGGAATCTGCCAACCCGGACCGTATTTCGCTTTATGCCAGTGATGTTTGGAGACTGTGCGTCGCATTGTGGGGAAATCTTCCAGAATTACAATCAGACGCAGGTAATAGCCGAAGTCACAGTAATTATTCAGTATATTAGACACTATTCGAATAATGATATTTATATTGTGCGATATGGAAAACGAAACCCTTATCATGGATTAATCTAGCCTCTTATTAACTTGTTAACTGCTGAATTTACATAAATAGTATTTTTAACTGACGCTTCGACACTTCGAACGTAATCGAATGGTTAAACTCGTGAAATATTATGACTGTATGCTAATGAATAATAATAATAAAGGGGGTTGACTAAAACGTTAACTTTGCAATTGAATTGCCATGATGAGATATTAACATAATAATTTTCATACCCATCAGACAAAGAGAAACACGAGACTGTGATGGTCCGAAGAGAAGCTTTTGGCGAATGGCTTAAAACGGTTGTAGAAGAATCTGTTCAACGAGAGATTGCAGAGGTCGATGGCGAGGATCGTCTTATGCTTTCGTTGCTATCAGGTACAAAAAAAGAACAATCGTTTCATTAAAATATACTAATCAGTGGTCAGATGTGTCTAATGAATATTTGGCAATTTTCTTACTTTTTACAGCTAAAAAATTGGAGGAAGCGTGCGAGCATGCTAGAAAAGTCGGCAACTACACGCTGGCGTTATTGATATCACAGCTCGGTGGTGCAACATCTGTCAAAGAATTGTTGAAACAAACGATCGCCCTTTGGCAAGCCACCGACGTTGTTGCTGATATTTCCATCAGTCGATTAAAAACTTACATGTTAGTTGCTGGTGAACAGCTTGTATCTTGCCGTGAAGATGTTGTCAATGTTTGTGAAAATCTCGATTGGAAAAGAGCTCTGGCCGTACACCTGTGGTATCTCTCGGCTCCAACGGCTTCGATTACAGATGTTCTTGATCTCTACATTTCATCGTTCAACGGAGAAATCTCGGATGTTTACGCAGCTGCTCCGTTGCCCGATTACAAGGACGAGGAGTACGATGCTGAGATAAGCAGTGGCAAGAAAACTTACGATCTATGTTACCATCTCATAAAGCTTTATTGTTCTGGTGACCATCCGCTCGAGGAACTTCTCAATCCACTCACGCACACCGCTGATCCATTGGACTACAGACTCAGGTCAGAACGATTGTTTTCTTAAAAAAAGATACCATAAGAAAGTTGCATGGCTTTAATACTTTTTCATCAACGATACAGTGATAGAGTTTTTAATGCATTGTAAAGTCAAGATGAGGACGTTTAGGATAGCAGCGGATAAGGATTGTTTTTCGTGAACATGATTTATGTAATCGTAACCTGACTCTCCGAATTGTGATTTGAGCAGTTGGTTGGTGGAACGAGTGATCGTTGGACTTGGCTACTCGCATCTCTCGGAACATGTGGCGGCTTTGACTCACACCAATTTCGCTGCTCAGCTCGAAGCTTACGATCTCTGGCACTGGGCTATATTCGTCGTACTTCATCTTCAGGATGTCGGTACACGTCGCAAAGCCGTGCTGGATCTGCTCTCGCGACACATAGAGATCGATGATGATCCGGAATACGTTAAACGCGAAGAGTTCCTCAAGGAGGAGCTTGGAATTTCATCAATGTGGATTAACGAGGCGAAAGCTGTTAAAGGCTGCGCGATGAGAAGATACGGCGAGGCTGCTTGGTATTTGATACAAGCTGAACTTTGGAATAAAGCTCATGAAGTCATTGTGGAGCATCTTGCCGCGGATGCTATAATAAATGGTAAGTATAGAAAAAAGTAGCTTTCTCATCAAAGAAGCTCCGAGACTAAAAAAATTAGTTGGTGGTAATATACAAAGGCAAATTTGCAACTTATCCGGTATTCCTTTAAAATTAACTCGAATATCAAAGATTCACGTCCACGTTTCTCTCAACAATTAAAAATGTTGGGGTTCTCGAGCGTGTTTGTCGATTTTCGCCATATCTTGTATAAAACATCCCGAGATAGCTACGTACAAATGCTCACGCAACTTTTAAGTTATATAAAAAATTATCGTAAGTCTGCAAATAAATAGCGGCTTTTATGAATGTGTTCATTATTGCCGTCATGAGCCACTTTCGATTCTCATATTAATATTTGGTAAACTTTACGACTGTGGTTCTACAGCGACTATATTTTTTTAGATCCTTTTTACTTCAGTGAACGGAGAGGAAAAATCTCAATTCTACATTTTCATCTAATCTTCTAAATATCTGCTATAAGATTGAATTTTTCTATAACAACATTTTTATTTTTATTGTATGGACGTGCAAAGCTTCTAGCGATTCAACCGTTATAAACGTTTGGTTTCAATATCTGAACATTTACTCAAAAAGTTATTTTCATACTTCACATTCGAATAGAAATTTTAGCCTTTTCAACTCGCATTTTGTTTGGTATTACAGAAAAATACGAGTATCTGAGGTCTCTACTGAGTCCGCTCGTACCAGCCGAATGTAACGCCGTTGTGAATGGCTGGGCATATCAAGGCCAATTACTTTGGGACTACATGGAAATCGCTGTGGAGATAGAGTCGTTCTTGAAGAATCGCGACTGTACCGAGATTGGTTACAAACTCGAGCTTCTCCAGCCCCAGCTTACCTCTCTATGTTCAAAAGTTAATCATTTCCCATCTCCAACAGCTAAACTCAGGTAGGCGACAACCAAATGTGTTGGAAAATAATCGTAATGACGAAAAAATTATCTTGCCAGTGTGAAACGAACTTTGAATCTTTCAGATTGTGCCAAGCCGAGATCGCCAAGAGAACTTTGCATCTGGCACGAAGCCTCCTCCTGCTACAGCCCAGCGAGAATCAATCAACGACTCGAGTACTCGTACACCTCGTATCACAATTACCATTGCCGGAGGATTACGCGCAGCAAGAATTACGTCCCATCATCAATATGTGCGTCAACGAAGTAATTGGTCGTTGAAAAAAAAGAAAAGGAATTTTATAATATGTGAACTGTGTCATAGGATAATTAACCGATGGTTGTCAGTGATCGTGGATAATTAATGTTCAAATATTTGACTGTGCGCGATACGTCAAAAATCGCCCTCTTTAATGAAGTTAACAAGTTGAATAGATATTTCATAAAATCCGAAAATTGTCTGAATCCGATGATTATGTTATGGTCGTTAAATGAACTTTATTGAGTAATTGTGAATTTTTTGTTGTACGACTACGTGGCCGAAGCAGATGAATTTGTCATAGCATCAATCGTTCATAAATTATATTAGATAGGCACAATTCCAATAACGTTGAAACTACGTAGAATAGCTTAATTAAGTCTCGGATGTAAAAAAAATATTTGATATCTGCCTCTCAACGACTATTTTTTGTAAATATGGTACGCGAGAATGTGATTGCAATTTTAATTTCCCGTTATCGCGTCACGTTTCTTCCTTCCATTTATAGATAAATAATTTAGAGATGTAATCAATCCACGTTCGCCACCTGGCTCTGGGTATAGATTTAAATACGTTTAAATAACTTTTGAAAATGGAGAAAGCCTTTGTTGTGTTATGTAATAAAAATAATTTTCAGTAATAAAAGGACAAATAAAAGGTATATTGTTCAATGCTTTTCAATATTGATGGTTGTGACATAAGCAGTTTATTTTACGTACATAATCTGTGCATGATACCTTAGTCATATATTTATGTATATCACACAATGCTTCTTTCTTCTGTATACATACATGGTTCGTCTGATGAATGATTCACATCGTCTTTCGCAATGAGATATTTCATTAACAAAAATGGAACCCGAAACAAAATAATAGAATGAAAAAGAAAACCCTAATAATGAAATGTACACTACGTTGTGATAGTTGCGATGTACGAGATAAAGCAGTATAATTGCGCATCGCCATCCGGGCAATGGACAACATCGTCTCGTCAGGTTCTTGTCGTCAATGGGAGTCCGTAGGTGCAATATTACAAGCACTCCGCTTAACTATAAAAAGTTTACATAACTTGGTATGATAAGATTTTTCCGACATATGAGGCGTGTGTAGCCGTTAAAAGTGAAATATAATATAGAAATTATATGCATGCATGCATATATATATATATATATATATATATATATATATATATACATAAATATACATACATATATAAATATATGTATAAATATTCTGTCGAGACTATGCGCAATAACGATGTTTGGTCTCACCTGTGTTTGGATCGACGATTACTTTTTCTTGATAACCATTGATACCTGCCGACTCGGACGGTGACAGATTTGATTCGGCAGTTGGTACGAATTTTCCATCTGGAAATTCACGAAAAAGTAGCTCGGAATCCTTGTGTTGATCGTCCTTGTTGGGGAAGAAAGGTCTCATTGTGAGCGACAATAGCTCGACGATGAGATAAGAGTCGGGTTTGTAGAGTCTGGTGAAGTGCAATCTTATGTGTTCGCCAACCGCCTCGTCCTTGCGCGGCACGTAATTACAGTGCGGACAGGGTGGAGTTAATCTCTCAATACCGTGACGTCGTTTGTGCGAGTCCATGGTGTCTTTGTCAGTGCCAGAAAATGGACAGTCCTGACAGCGCAGGAGTTTATTGTTTTCGGTTAAGGACGAGATCGAAACGCCTTTTTTCTGCATAAGCAGTACAGATTGTTTATCTTGATTGGACGGTTGTAAGAGATTCGTACCAACAATACCATTTTCGGAAGCCGGACCCAGGGTCGAAGATATCGTCGATTTGCGCCGATTTTTGGCAGGCGAACGAGCCTGAGGACTTTCGTTTTCGGTTAAACTATCGCTGTCGAGAACAATCGGCTCGGTCTCGTACTGTCGTCGATCCGCTTGAGCCTGTGCATTTGCCTGATGTTTCTTCACGTGTTGAACAAAATTGGCGTAATACTTGACGGAATAATCGCACTTGTCGCAACGAAAACGTTGTTTGGCGCCGTGTAAAGTCAAATGAACTCGATATTGTTCGCGCTTTTCAAAAGCGGATGGACACTTATGGCACTTGTAACGTTTCTCTTTAACTCGACCATTTCTGATAGCTCCCGGGTAAACGAAATTTGGATTTCCTCTCATCGAGGGGCCAAATTGAGGATCGGGCGAGGAAGAAGGTCGAGTGGCTGCGGGTTCGCTCGCCTCAACGTGGTGCCTGCGATGTACGACCTGATGTTTCATCAAATTCTGGGCGGTCTTTGACGAATAATCGCACTCCGTACACTTAAATCTGTTGTTGGAACCATGAAGGGTCATATGGTACTCGAGAGCATCGAGTTTGAAATAACGCGCCGGACATTTGGCGCACGTGAATACCTGATTGCCATTCCGCGTGTCACCAAGCTGCGGCTCGCTGCTTGTCGCGTAATTCTGCCCTGTCGAAACGTTCGGGGACAGCTCGACGACGATCCAGGCAATGTTATTCCTGCGATGCTCGCTGCTTTGGCCCTCTTGATCATTCGTCGTTGTCGATCGTTGGCCGCCAGACGACTCGACGCACGCCGTACTCGGCGGTGCGTATCTTTGTGAATGCCCGTACATCGACAGGAGATACCGCGTGCGTTCCTGATACTCGGAGGAATGTGCCTTTTGATGAGCCAAGAGATGAGCCGGCTGTCGGGCCGCGTAAGAACACCACTGACACGAGTAGGCTAGTTCCGTAGAATGATAACGCAAATGTATGCGCAATTCTTTCTCGCAGAGAAAACGTGCCGGACACTTGGAGCAACAGTGGACGAGGCGAGTGTCCCGAATGTCGGGCTCGGGACCGAGTGACGGTGTACGTGCCAGACCGAGAAGGGACGCGAGATCTTCGAGTTGCTGAGCGTCAGTACGACCCTCGTCGACGAGACAATGAACTGTGCCGAGAGAACCCATGTGCATATCCGCGTGCGCTTCCATAACATCATGACGAGAACACGTGAAACTGCAATCGGAACACGCGACCAAGGGTCCGCTGCTCGGTGCATTAACGTGCATCGTCTCGTGATCGCGCACCTCGGCGCGCCTCGACGAGACATGCGGACAGTGACGACATTTTAGCATCTTGGCCAGTGTTCCATCGGGTCGAGACACCCACACTAACGGCGTGTCTGGCAACGCGCGTGTATCCAACAACAGAGGTGGCGCGTTCGATGGCTGGTCGTTCGTTGTGTTGTTGTTTGTCTCGTCGCTCGTACTTGTCGTGGAGATCGAGGCTCCAACTGGAACGACTTCTTCGATAGCGCTTTCGGGTTTCGATGAATTTTCTAAATTATGAGAGAGGAAAAGAGAGAGAGAGAGAAGTGGAGATAATAAAATGATGAATCGCACAAACTTGTAAGTGCCTTGAACTTCTTTTACGATAGTAAATTATTCATTTATAGTACCGAACTGTTTCGATAAACAGTATAGATTGTTTGATGTTGAAACCTTAATATACAATGGATTCATGCGATATCCCATCGTTAAAACGATAATGTTGCGAATGAATTTTACAAATTCAAATAATTTTGTATTATTGAGTTTACTTGAATTATCATTCAATTTACCATTGTCTGTCGTTGGTGTTTGCGGTGATTTCCGTTTTGTGCCAGTCGAAGCAGCATCCACGTTTCTCTGATGAACAACTGCGAGTTCCTCCCCGTGAAGTTTCGCGTGTTCTAGTAATTCTCTGCAAATCGAAGATCAGAGCAGTTTAACAATAATGCAAATTGTGTTAATTCTTGTCAACTAGGTTCTATCTACGTGTTCTGTTGTACTAACTGTTTCGTGCTGACGTAATATGGGCAGAGATAACATTTGAAGATCGCTTCGAGATTCGGCCGATGATGAATTCGATGTATCGCCATGGCCGTTGCGTCGTTAGTGATGTATGGACAATCCGGACAGTTGAACTCGTTCTTTTACATAAGAAAACATTGGTCGTAACAAAGTGGATATAGTGAATATCGCACTACCTAATTTATAAACACTATAGAATTTTTAACAGATTATTCATGGATGGTATATCGATCACTGATAAGATTGAACTTCGTGGACTATCAAGTACTACTTCTTCGAACCTTCGAATCGATATTCATGAAAAAACAATACATATTAGACTACAAAAGATTCAGGGTCAATTTGCATATTTTCAAACTCCTGGTCATTGTATTTTTTGTCATCCCGACTTAAGTATTGCCGGTTTTTAATATTTGTGTTGAATGGGAAAGTTTGGAAGTACAATTGAGAGATGACCACGTTTTTTCTTGCTATAAAATATATTACAAGAGAGCGCAGTGGAGAATTAAAACTGGTGACAATGAGTATATTAATCGTTAATTTACACAACAAGACTGACCTTTTCGTTATTCGTACTCGCTTGCTCCGTTGTATCATAATGAGTCTTGACATGCGTCAGTACCGTTTCTTTGCTCGAAGAACGGAAATTGCAGCGTTTACACTTCCACAGAGTGCGCTTGGTTTCTTCGGCCGTGGTAGGGTTGGTCACTATTGTTGCGGGAACAACAGTCGCAGACAATACCGATACGGAGTTACCGGTTGATGGATTAGTCTTCAACAACGATTGACCTTGGCTCCTACCAGCGGACTTGAGGGGTGGTGGTGGTCGGAGATTCAACGCTGTCAGAATACTCATCGAATTTGTTTCGGCGTTATCAGCGACCGACGGTGCCGGAGTCAGTTCCGGTGGTCCCGTAAAACTCTTCGCATCGCTCATTATGAGAAGCTTCTTTGGTGGTTCGTCGATTTGAGCTTCGGTGGCAGGAGCTTCGTCCAGTCCCGTTTCTTCGGTACCCTGCTGTTCGATCTGACGTTAAAAGAGCACATTTCTTCAAGCATAAATTGCACGCGGTGCCTATGTTTTGAATCGCTATAACGATGAAACAAACGGACAATGATAAAGAAGCGACATCCATCTTGAAGAGGTCATTGACTGACTATGTGCTGGCTAGCTTCTTATTCTATTTTTCAAATGTTAATTTGTATTTCATTAACGATTCGCATTCGATATTTATATATTCGTTTAGCCATCTTTAAATATAGAAACACCATAAACATTGTTACACAAAAATGTTTCTTTAGGAAAACAATTTTATTTGTGTGTTTTTATTCAAAAACTTTGACCAATTTTATGTAACGAGTCTTGTACTAATTGCATTGTCGTCAAAGTTCATCAAGTTCAACGGACCAAACAAACAATTGTTTCTGAGAGTTTGCCAAAACCGTTGTCAAGTAAGTCATTTCATGAAATGTACGCGCATGCATTTCATCGACGTGTGGAATCACGGGCACGATAATGCAGGCCCCCTTACTTCAGACACGACGTTTAGAATGTACGAAACCAAAGTAAAAAAGCAAAACGACAAAAACTAACGTGTACCTATCAACGCGAGCGAATCTACTTCGCGATTTCGCTCTGAGAAATATGTACCGAAAGATTAAATCGTAATCGTCTTTTGGTCCCGGAGGGTAGAGAATCGATAACGTCACAACGGTACGACCTTGCAGCTGGCATGGGCGTCGGTGACGTCGTCGATTAGTAATTTTAATTGTTGGTAGCAATTTGTAACATGCAAAATGTCGAAATAAAGGAATTTCCCTATCGTCGATCAATTTATTTTTTACATAAAATTAGTCAAAGTATAGCGAGAAAAAGACATTAGAATTAAGGAACAATAGCATCGGTTATAATAAGATAAAAATTCTCTGCAACAATAGTTTATAAGGTTTTCCAACTTAATGTTGTCCAAGGTTGTTTATATGATAGCAAACGAGAATTTTAAATAAAGTTTTGTGCGAATGCGCGCGCATGCATGACACGATAGTGCTCGTCCACGGTAATAGAAAAAGGTCCAACATGGTATATCTGTTTTTTTGAGCAAAATTAACTACTGACTAACGAGTGTAACGATTGTAAATGAAATATAAAAAAAAAAAAAAAAAAAAAAAAAACGAAGAAATCCAATGAATGTGAAGCATACATGAATTTAATGACTAAGGGTTTCCTGACCTGAGCAAGATATTTGTTGTATTTGGAATAATTACGTCGGCCCGTTTCGTCAGTCATAAGAACCCTGGCGGTCATGTGAGCCGGATCTCTCGCCGCCTTGAGCTTGATGTGCTTTGTAATGTCCCAACGCCAGTTCGATCTGTACGCACAGAGTGAACACTCGAATGGCTTACGATTCAAATGACCCACAATGTGTACGTGAAATCGGCTCGCCGTTGACGCCCAGAACGGACAATGAGGACACTTGAATACCCGACGTCCGATCGTGTGACCCTCGACCTGCCAAAACCATTTAGAGTCTCGATGAAAAAAAAAAAATAAAAATATATTTCTACATTGACTAGTCGGAGGTGGGCGCGTTTCTGAGCAAAAACGATGCAAGAAAGAGAAAAGAAGAAAAATAATTGGTAAAAGATACATAAATAAATGATAAAAATGAACTTAATGAACTTAAAAGTCGTGAAATTGAACTTAAAACCCGTACCGACGATCCAGAAGAATTCAGTCCTCCGAAACTCCCGTCCCAGTCCACTTGAAACGGAAACTCAAAATCACCGCAGTATGATGCGGCCTCATAATTCGTACAATTTGCCGGACTCTCCAGGAAACTATCGACTGTCGTTAAATCATTGCTTGTAGCTTGACAAATGTTCATGTGCATTTGAAGATCGGTGGAACTCTTACAACGCCTTCGACACTTAGGGCAGCGCGATACACCGACCGATACACTCAGCGCTGTATGATGGGTCTGACTATGACTGGCCAATTCCTCCGGGCTACTAGCTTCGTAGGTACACCAACACTTTAAATCGTTCGCGTTACTTACGGCCACGTTGGTTCCACCAGCGATGCTGGCGCTCGTAGACATCAATCGTTCCTTGAGTTTGTCGAAGAACGAAGCGTTCCTCTTCTCGAAAGAGTCCGCTGCAGGGCCCTCCTTTTTTGCACCAATCCCACTACCCTGTTGGCACAAGAAATCAATAATTGTCGATGTTAATCCCAAAATTCAGATTAAGTAAGAATCACGTATTTGTCAATAAATCTGGTCTAATGTCAGAAATATCGTATAAACATTTTGTCTCTAATGTTGCGGTTGTAACGCACGGCTTCGACAATCTTTTACGTTCAAAACTTTTCGATTTTTCGAATGCATAGGCCTACACTTTACAAAGTCGTCTTCATTTCGAAATCACAGCAGACGTTTGGAAATGCAATTTTAGCTACGGGGCAAATTAATTGCTTCGAGATATTAAGAGCCAATGTTACAGGGGACGAGCGATTCGACAACGACAAAGTTTTTAAGGGCTATCTAGAGAAATATGGCAAAAAGTGGTTAACTGTTTTATTTTTCCCAAATGTTTGCCACACTTTTCTACATACACCCTCGACACTTTAACGCTGAGCGCCACAGAAAGTACGTGTGCCATTTTTGAATCGCTGGTCGTCTGCAACACTATTTTCAAAATGTTTGAGAAAAACGATAGTCAGGTACGTTGTGCCATAATTCTCTATGTACTCGCCAAATTTTAACCTGATCGGATGCTCAGTGTCGGAGGAAATACGGAAATACGGATAGCGTTTTCGAATCGCTCATCGCCTGTAACACTAACTCTTAACGCCAGAATTTTCAAAACATCAAAAAGACAGAAGAATGTATTCACAAACAACATCAGCATCGACGTCGAAGTCGATTTTGCTTACATTGTGCTATCTATGATCTATTAAAGTCAAGTAAGACCCATGTGGACTATGAGTATATAATGTACGACTGAAGATAAAGGTGTGAAGCATTTATGGAAATTAAAAAAGTAGTGTGAAGCATTGTAGTCGGTGCAATTCAAGCCATACGGCTACGTACGATTAACTTTGACCAAGAATGATGTTCCATGTAGCATTTTCCCCTAACCGATGGAAGAGTATAACTTATAATTTTTAAACCGTCGTATCAATGTGTATTAATCCTTTGAGGTCTAGGGACGCACACATGCGTCAGCCTATGCGTCTGCGGATCACATAAGCTTGAAAGTACTCAGGTCTCAAAGGGTTAAACACTTGGAACTTTCTAATGCAATACTATGCCCTTAATGCCCACTTTGATTCGTATAAAAACAAATGTTTCTGGATTTTATCGACACGAAAATCTGCTACATCTCTAAGACTTTTTAAAAAATGATGTAAGTAGAATACTTGGAATATTTTGCAATGTAAAAAATCGCATTTAAACAAAATACCGCGTCCATGCAACATTTTTGAACACAGTTGGGAATTCCAGACCTGTAAATGCTTGCTGGATTAGGGTAGAATGTCGTACCCTCATACAAGTGTCAATCCTCTCCTCTTAGACCAAACTTTCGTTGAGGTTCATCCACTTCTTCCGGTTGTACAGAATTAATTTGCTTTTCGCTTCGTTTGGAATAACTTTTTAAACTTCAAGGCCCATCCAGACTAAATTCATTACGCAAACACGATACTATAAAGTTCTATTTTTTTCTTCATCTGGCATTTTAAGAAAGTCGAGCAAGTCGAGCTTAGATTTTTGGTTGTATAATTTGTTCGATAAGTATGAATATACTGTGCAATGGCATCACATCAAAATATAAATATATCAAGTTGTTCAAACCACTAGTTAACGTTCGAAAACTGACGCGTTAACGATTCATATGGAGTAAATGTTAATATGTTGAAATCTTCCATCCATGTTTGCAAATTTAAATTCGAAGATGGTCGATAATCGATAATGTGAAAAAAAAAAAAAAAAAAAGTGTGAAGAGCTTTCGATATGAACTAAAATCATGTAACCTTCGAAACTATAGTGTCTTCGAATTAATCATCTCGAACTAAGCTCAAAAATATTGCTAATTCCTCTCGCTTCGATTCTATTTCCTCATTATTTTACCTCACTTGCAAAGCTTCGTATGTAGGAAAGCCAATGGGTATTGGAAAAGTCAGCGTGCACGTGCTCACAGAGGGAGCACATCAATTTTAGATACCACGAATGACGACCCGTTACATTTTAAGAGGTTAGTTTTTACAATATAGCGGCCATTTTGCTGTATCAAATTTCCAAAAGCCATAAAGAGTACAAAAGTGCGATTACGAACATGAGATCAGTCAAATCAGTAAAATCGAATTTTCTTTATTAATGTATATATGAAAGTACTCAAAGAGGATAATCGATTGTGTAGGATACTAGTAACGTTATATGGGAATTTATTATTTTTACCTCCGTCGGCAAAATAAATGACCCCGGCTTGAATTTAAGGTAACACGTAGAGTATACTCAATCGGTAACGTTAACTGTATTAAACTTGTCGAGACGGTCGATTTGTTGGTCAAAAGATAAGAACGACGTACCGAATCTCACTATTCGACGCTGCGATGATCTCACAGTTTGTCCGAAAAGTCCACTGTATGAAAAAAATTGGGACGGGAAAATGGGGTTGATCCTTCTACACTCATCTTAAGACACATTGTTACACGCTCCAGCAGCATCAAAAACCCAATACGTAAATTCTTCAGTATAAAGGAGCTGGTTCAGAATGCAATTTAGTTTTACTAATGTAGAATCGTGTCATAAGTACCTAAGCTACCATTTGGCTTATGGTATGTACAACATGGCGCGCTTTAACACCTTTTCTAATCATAATTATTGCCGAGTAAGCTTACAACGTTTCTACGCAGAACTATAACAACAACTACAGCAATAGAATATGAAATGAATAGATACTATAACAACAACTACAGCTACAGAAATAGAAATGAATAGAAAATAGAATAGAACCTACCTCTCGGTTACCGTAGAGTTTGGCGATTTCGGTATCTCGGGCTATCCGAGCAAGTTCCGGTCTCACTCGAACCCTCGGCACTTTCAGAAGCGTCGTCGGCGATTCGTTTGAAGTTGTTTTGTTGGTCGTCCCGGAGTCGCTATCGGGACTCAATGGAATGAGCATAGGCAAAGGTTTCCGAAGTTTAATGGGCGATAACGACGGTGCGTGAGATTCGGCCAAATGTCGCTGCATCTCCGAATCCCACGCTGTTATGAATTGGCAACCTTTTTCCTCGCATTTCAATGCTATACATTCAGCTCCCGCAATCGCGTTCCTTCTGTCATCTAACGAGCTTCCCGCACCGTCCGAGCATGGCGACTTAGCAGGACTACGATTTTTCTGAATAGCAGGACCGTCCGATTGATTCGTGTCACGAAAGTCACTCGCTCCAACCTGAAAATCAGAACGTGTTAAATCTCCAATATTCCTGAATAGGCCACCTACGCGAGATGATTGCTTGTCATTGGTCAGATGACGTAAGGCGGTCGCTACGTAGCGATAATCAATTTAAACAAAAATTTACATTTTATTCGCACTCCTCCCCGGAATTTACATTGTATTGTTTAAAGTGCCAAATATGAACTAATGAAGAACAATCTGCACGTTTTTTGAGTACAAAATCCCTACAAGCTATATTTACAAGAGCTTCTACAAGCAGCATGTACCTTGAAAAATGAACTTTGTATAAATAAAGCGGGCGTTTAAATCTCTTATACGGATATATGTATAGCGATTTACGTAGAATTATCCCAAGCATTTGAAGCAATCTGCCCCATCGAAAGCACCATTTGAAAAATGCTTCAAAACGATATGATTGTTGTAATACAAGCTCTACACCCTTGGCGAGGGTAGGCAAAGTGAGGTTCAACCAGGTTCAACCAGGTTCGCCTTGCATAAGCCAGGCCAAGTACTCTTGCCTTTTTTCAGTTCCTCTCTGTATCATCGGTACGATAGACACGACCGACATCGAAGTGCCAGCGGCCGCAACTTTATGCACATTTGCTTATAAATGCATTTTGTTAACGTGTACCATACGTATACAGTTTTCTGTCTTTTTTACCTTTGTGATTATAACTCTTCCCCGATCTCATAATACAAATCCCACTTGAGAGACAGATCGTCAAATTTTGTCAAATTGTCGTGGGTTCATACTCTCGTCATTTTTTCAGCATAAAATTGACTACCAAAATCCGGTTGCATACTGCCCTAAAAAGGAACTTGAGCGCGAGAGTGGACGAGGCAAGGTGTTACCTCGGTGAGGTAACACGAAGATCCAATCTAAATTCTCATGTCCGCGCTACCTCGTCTAATATCGACGAGAGTGTAGAGCTAGCATAATACCTGATTGTAACGTTTTGGACCGTTCCGTGATTTACGTTCGAATGGCGTGTTAAGCCTTCGATGAGCCTGTCCAACTGGTGGCTCGTGATGATTGGTCTCGTGGACTGTGAGACTCTGGCGTATGTCGGCGGTAAAGCTGCAAGCTCGACATTGAAATGCTCCATCGCCTCCGTGATTACGCGTATGCCTATCCAAATTCCACTGTAAAATACCAATAATGATGTAATGCAATATGTAAAACAAATTGCAGCCTCGCCTATACAATTTGTAATGTTAACTTTCTGAGGAAAGCATTTAAATTTCATTCATTAAAGGTCTTAACGTAATATAGTACTGGCGTTTCCAGCTTTAACATCTTTACAAGTTATCGTACATTGACGTATAGTTTGAAATTGGTTAATGACTGATGAAATACTTTTTATCCGCGTTTTCAAGTGCCCTCGGTGAATTACAAAAATACAGAAAAAACAGTGTAAGATCGAAAGAAAGAAGATGTAGAAAAAATGCAGGCCTCATTTTTCAAAATAGCTACAAATTCCTGAGTACATTAGGGAGGTCGGCGCCGGAAGAGGCTATGTGTAAATAAAGAAAGAAGAATGTAGAAATATATGATGGAAATATTATGAATAAAAGTGAGGACATCACTGACGATCCATCGAAGGGATGAAATTAGCAGGGAATTGGCACAAATTTTTCGCAGTAAGCATAGAAACTCGAAGCAGAGGAACAGCATTACATCTCAGAATCTAGAGATTCAGTGACTTGGTCATATTCCCCAAACATTTACAGCAACACAAAGAAGAAGGTGAATGGGGAAAATACTGGGAACAGAGCAATCAGTGCACTATAAAAAATAAATAGATAAAACGGAAATATGCAGAACTATAGGTGAACGTGGATGTGTACGACTGGAGTTGTAGAATCTGTGAAACAGAGACTGAAAATTTGAACAGAGTTAAGGTGGAAGAGATTATTTAGTACAGTAGTTTACATGACAGGGAAAGTCATATTGACTAAATGAATCGCTGTGCTCCTAGCAAAGTTTAGAAATAAATCGTGTTACAGTTATGAAAGCATGCGAGCACATTTGGATCAGCCAGAGAAGTAACCAAAAAAGGTGAGGTGTAGGAATTAGAGTAGAGATAAGAGACCAAATAGTAAAACATAATCTGTAATGCAGAGCCAGAAAGTTAACAAACAATAAAACCGTAAAATAGGATTATTAAAGATTTTTAAAAAAGCAAATACTATGTAGCTTGAATTGTATATGGGAGTGCGCAAAATAATTGATGACCCCATAAGATTGAAATAAACTGTCGCTGTGTTAATGTAAATTTAAAGAACTTTCACGAGTACAATGCAGTGGATGCATTAAACTCATTTCACAACAGTTGAAAACATTATGCTGATCTTTAAACAAAATGCCTCATTTTTTGTGAGGATCCTTTACATATTGATGCCCAACCAAAAATTATATTCTACATGATTTCGATTAGACCGTGACGGGATATAAATTTGAAAAATCCAACTATATCCCCAACCAGTAATAAACGTATTATTAAAAGAGCAATTTAAAGAAGTGTACGAAGTTTGCAGAAACTGTCTTATGATTTTGAGAATCTTTGGAGATTTAAACGTGTAGGCTGGGCCAGCTGATAAGATTGGAACAATGGAAATGAATTTACATTGAATTTGCTTTGTGCATAGAAAGGTATGCTTGAAGCGTTTTTGCCCTATTTAGATGAGTCTTGTGTCGACTCTATGATGCGCGAGATGTAACATGTATACCTTGTAGGGTGTACGAAAATCGCAATCGTCGCACTTAATCATTGGCATCGAATGGTACTTGACGTGTTTCGTATAACGAGCTCTAACGTGAGTCATATAGGAACACTTGCTGCAACGAAAAAAACGTCTCTTAAGATGATGAATGCGCTGATGATTTTCCAATTCGCTCGCACTAGCCCCGGTGTAAGAGCACATAGTGCATTGATTAGATGCAAGATCTTCGGGCGCTGGAACACTGTCGAGATCCTTATGCTCCGAGTTATAATGTTCCTGAAGGCTCTTTGGATGGTGACAAATGAAATCGCAGTGTGGACAATCGTAACTTCGACCCTGATGAAACCAATTTTTGCAATGAATAATAAAAATGGGAACGGAAATTGCGAGACTAATATTTATTTGCAATATTGAGAATATTTAAAACCTTTTCCTTGTGTTCATCCCTCAGATGTTGAAGGTACTCGACGAGAGTCGCGAATCCCACTGGTGTTTTGCAAGTTTTGCATTCATAGCTCTTTTCGTTGTCGGATTTATCATCAGAAATACCATCATCCTGCTCATCCTTTATGGCAATGTGAAGCTCGTCATCGGTCAATGTCTCTGATGTGTCAACATCACGATCCTGGTCTTGCTCCGTGTGTCCCACGCTGCCATCAGTTTCATTTGCTTTCATAGTCTCGATAGGAGGATTTCTGGTTTGCGGAGAACGCTGCTGTGCACGAGGTCTTAAACCTCGCAAACGTGGTGAACGTTCCGACATTTTTATGTCCCCTCAGGATTTTCTATATCCTCGACATTTAGATCTGAAAACAATTTATCAAACTTAATGTTGGAAAGTATAATTTTTATTCACCGATTAGTAGAGACGATCAACAATGTTCATTACAGAGTACAGGAATATATAGTTCCATTATAAAGTTACAAATTCAACAGTTTTTTGATTATCCAAAGCAATCGAATTTCGGTCAATAACACAAAGTTTGCAATTATGTTCTGGATTGTCATTGGGTTTTTTGCATTGCCTCTATAAATATATATATGTATATATATATATATAGATTATATTCGACTATCACGAGACAACTTCCGCTTTCCATGGACTAAGAAAAAGTCCTACATGAAATTTTGGACGAATTTTTTGTAAAGACATATAATGTATAAATATGTAATTCAAGACATACCTTGATATCATGCAACGACATACAAGTATTCCTACTATACATTAAGTTAAATATGACAGGCGTGCATACACGTAACTATCGCGAATCCTAGTAGAAAGACGGTACGAGACAGCGAGAGATTGAACGTAGAAGCCACACGGCTCATTATGGAGTCTCTGATGATTAGCACTCAAAGAACGATAGACTCCTCCGCCATTATGATACGATTTCCGTTTCTCCTTGTGTCACAAACCCATCAACTTCCGGTTGAAGAGACATACATCATGGGACACATTGGTCGATTCGTCTCATTTGGCACGATGAATGATTCGCCGATCGATGAATAACGATAATGAATCGATCGTGCACGCCGTAAGACACAGAAAGAAGGAAGCAAAAAAACGAACCTCGCTCGGTTTCCTCCTCTTTCACGGCTTGAACACACACGGATGAGCGAGAAACTAGCGATATAGTAATGGCGACACACGACACTTTCTCGTTCTCCCTATTCTTTTAGAGCGTGTTTACGTCCACGCCGCCCCGTACACTGTGGGCCACAGCCAGACGTTCTGTACTGTGTTGAGCCACAGGCAAGAGGCACACCAGCAAGATATTAGCCGGAACGAGCCGAGTTCGCCCGAGTATCACCGCGCTGCACGCGTTCTCTATATCGCGCTAGATGGGGAAATCGGAAGGGCTCAACTTGGACGATTTCCTCTTCAGCACGCGCTCGTACAGTTCCGTACATTATCATCGTTGCCTGTGAGCCTTCCGTTTGTTTATTTATCATATATACGATTAGACCAATCGCAGACGCGCGCCGATGGAAAACGTAAAGAAACGAAACATAACGAGATGAGAAAACACCAAGACATCATCGGATCCTCCGAGGAAGCAAGAGCCAAGAGCCCCAAAAGAGAGCGCAGCGCGCAGCCCCTCCCTCCCAACCGGATGACTCGACTGGGCTGCGTGTAGTGTGCGATGGCGAAGTAGCGCAGCCAGCCGCCATCTGCAATTCCAATTCTGATTCTGACCTCTGCCTCCCTCCTCTCGTCGCCACGGCTGCCGCAAACCGCTTCCCCTACTTCGAGTATCCATCCCTCTCCAAGCGCTCGGTCCGTTTCTTCAAGCGCGTTATAGAGAGCCCCCCGCCCGCCCGCCCGCCCGCCACCATCCCCCCTACCAAACGGCGAGCTCCTGCTCCACAGCCGCGGTGCACGTCCCGCTGCCTAACCCCCTTCGTAATAAGCCATCCTCGCCAACATTCAAGAGGTCCGGTGACGATTCCCGCCGTCCACCGTCCATTAATCCCGATAGCATTTTCATCCTTTTATCATACGCTCCTTCACCGAAACCAAACTCTTACTTCCTCTTATCTAAACGCCTGTCGATTTTATGTCCTATCTGCTTTTAGGTGCGCCACCTATGTGTCACTTCGTTGCTTTACCAAACAGTTGAGAAACTTACTGCGCGTTCGTTATTGATCTAGCTCATCATCTCAACTATACTTGCGCTGCATCTTTCTCCGAGCCTTAGCCGAACATTATAACCTTCGCGTGTTTTCGATCCTTCTCTGAATCTCGTGAATGAGGATCCTTGCGGTGCGTCATCCTCAATGAATCTTATTTGGCCTGTCGCCCTTGATTTAATTATTACAGCTATGGTCGCTCTGCACTCCCCCCCCCCTTCCCATTTCCCTCCACTCCTCACCCCGTTGAAGATGCACGAATAGAGAAATTATTTGCGAATAAGCGGGATCTTCAGAAGCATTATGGATTAAACCGATTTTAAGGTTATATCCGAGTCAAGATTCTTCATGTTGAAGAGAACACTGGTACTACCAGTTGCTCGGCGAAAGCAATCGCGTCAATGGTACATGAAGGATGTTTTTGATACATGTGTATATATATATATATATATATATATATATATATATATATATATATATATAGATATTCAGTAATGGTAGCTCGCACTTGGATAGTAATAGATTATCAGCCGTGGTAAGACTTTTAGCTTCGCCCGTTTAATTGCGTGTCTCTTCTTGCTGGTTCGCTCTTGTTCCGTATCATCATCAGTTATTATCTCTTAAGACGAATCCAATGGATGGCCTGTGTACCACATACTCTTTATCTTAAGTTCTACTATATCCGCCATCTTGGAAGAAATGTGTTGGCACAATCTGACATAAAGATGTCTATGAAAAGTTTCTCGGCGATTTATCATAGACCTCGAGCACCGTCCTCTCGGTAATAAGTTGATTTATGTTTCCGTGGCAGACGTAAACTGTACGTACAGCCGGGATGGAACCTCTAACGTATAGCATTATATGTAAGAGTATTCCGATAATCATTGTCTTATTATTTGCATTCACTGCGTGTACATTCACATCGATCGTAACGCGTTCGCCACGTTATACAAAATATTGGTCGCGCGCAACATATCGGCGATAAGCGAGAACGACACAAGACTCTGAATCCTGGAGGTGTTGGTTGATTGGATTCTATCTACATCGCGAGCGATTGCATGCTACAAAGTCCCCCTGCACTCCTTGGCTGAATATACACTAATGCCGAACAAATACTGCAACCAGTATTATCTCTGGAAATATTTCTGGTAGAGAAACGTGGTTGCGCCAAGTATGCGGGTATAACGCATCGCGAGTTTCAAGAAAATTTTCTTCGTTTTTCTCTGTGTATCGGAGCTTTTCCGTTGGTTTACATATATATATAACGTTTCGTTACGAGACAGAAAATTTTGTTGAATGATTAAATATGGGTTATAAAGAATGTTTTCGTAGCTGTCTCTTTTACCGGCTGGGTATGGAGTATTTGACGTTTCCGAATTTATCCGAGAGATGGCTCTAGTCTCGGCACTGCCTGATCCACTGCTAATAAAGTTTTGCGGCCCGACGACGAGCACACACGCGAGTCACATTATGCGCATGAAAATATCCACACACGGCCGGGCATAACTAAGGAGAATTGAACATATATACTGATGCTGATTTATTAATATCTCGATCACTAGCACGGGGGTTATTTTTGGAATAGGTATATCCGTTGAGTGGGCGGGCTCGCGTAAATGGATAACAGCAACTTCAGGAAACCTCTCGGAATGGCTCGATTCAGCAACAGTTTGTGAAACGAAATATAAAGACATCGAACCTGCGCATACCCGAATATGACATCATCCGCGTCAGCCATGTTGTTCTAGCTCCCCAACGCACGCACGCATGCACACACACACTGTTTTCTGTTTATACATAAAAAAACATAATAAAAGCTCTCGCGAACACCGCATTCCACTATCTCTGCTTTTCGTGTCACTTCACCAATCATTCGCGGATTGTGTCATCTTCCTGCTTGCCTTCCCAGTGACCCAATAGGACGTATAATCTCGAAAGCGACAGGCGTAAGGTCATGCGGTGAATATTGTGTGCGTCGAATTGGGAAATAAAACAAATTTATACATTTCGTAATAATTTTTCAAGCAGCATCGACCGAGGATATTTAGTGATGATAAGTGTCTCGTTTTTCGAATGCCGCGTGTAATTTTATTTATTTACATACACAAGTAAAATGGCGGAGAATCTTGGAAAGAGACCCTCGAAGGGAATTTTAAAGACGTCGAGTAGTTTTGACAGTCAGGAGGCACCGAGGTAGATAGATACAAGTATCGTCGTTCATATTTAAATAACAAAAATTAGAATACATATCATTCGTCCTAGATGAAATATCTCGGCGTTATTTAGTTTTTATGTACTTAACACAATATATACTTATTCGTTAATCCATTCAGGCCTAACAAGGAGACCAAATGGGACGAGATGAACATCATAGCGACGTTACATCCACCTGAAAAGGATTATGGCCATATGAAGATAGATGAACCAAAAACACCTTATAACTACGAGGGTGTGGGTAATGACCATGAGCATGACGAGCTTGATTCGGCGCTCATAGCAGAAAAGTGAGTAATTGAAAAAGACAACCTTTCAAAGATTTCTATAAATTTCGTTGCTACAACAATTTTGTTCCATCAAGACTGGCAAAGAGCAGCAAGCCAAAAATTTTTGAAGAAGCCAGCGACGAGGAAGAAGAGGAGACACCGGAAGAGCGTGGTGAGTTTTCTCGATATTTTTCAAATCTCCTATCTTTTCTAAATCCTCGACTCTAATTGCCTGTATATTCGACGTATTAGAAAAGCGAAGAGCGTTCGAGGCAAAGAGGAAGGGCCACTATAGAGAATGGGAGGCTGTGCAGATGGCACGAAAAAAGCTTCTCGAAGAGGACGAGGATGAGAACGACGAGGATGAAGAGGAGGAAGAGGAGGAGGACGACGACGATGATGATGTAGAGCCCGATGAAGATTCTTTGGACAGCAATAATTCGGATAACAACACAAAGTGCGTGCCATCCTGTGATAGTGAAAGAAAGTCAGAATTAAACTTGCCAAAATAGATGTCTCACATATAGACACGAATACGCAGAGACTTACAAGGTGGCTTTGCAAATAGAGTGTGCTTGAAGAATTTCAAGTTTCGAGGTCGTCCACATACAAAAAAAGAATGAGAGAGTTGTTCGCTGCGAGATCTGTATATTCTATTTTGCCATATGCAAATTATCCTGACAATATTGTGTTTGTTTGCGTTGCCAAGATCGTACGACAAATCCAAGGCTGTTCTAGATAGCTAAGGGGGCATTTTTATAGGCTTTATGTGTAGGACGATTAGTAGGACGACCATAGGGTGTGAATGCTCATTTTCCGATGTACACACGCTAGATGGCCAAACATAAAGACGAGAATAACCATTTCCTATGTGATAGCGTTGTTCGAGAGAGGTCGATAGCGTCGTTGAAGGCTTCCAATTGATTATAACGAGATGTCCAGTGAACTAGAAAGTTGTGTTACCTTTACAACGAAAACAAAATGCACATGCAAGCCAAGATATTCAGGTTTTCATTATCGCACGAGATACCGAGACCAATCGCCGTAGTTTTATCGAGTCATTTTTGTCACGGGAGGAGTTTAATATTTTACAGAAACGTGAAGCTTCTAGTGTTGTCTCAAATGACTTGTTAAAAGATGCAATTTGGTATTATTGAAAGTCTCAATAGTGTCGGGAAGTACTTGTTGTACATTTTTAAGACTTTGGGTATCTCGTATTACATTATAAGGCTATGTGCAATAGCCTCAGTCGGTAGGAAAAACTGTAATCAAATAGACCTCGAGTGTCTAAGACGGGCGATCTTTTGACGAACTGAGTCTGGCATGCTGCACTTTACTGTTTTCATCTTTTGCGCATAGGGTCGAATGTTTATTCCAGAGAATGAAGCTATTTCGCGGCATTGTCGCCTCGGTTGGTGTTACACACATCGTCCAAAGACAAATCGTAGACTGCCAAGTCGATAATAATGACTTTTCGAGCTGGAAGTACACTCATTTGCTTCGAATGTTCATTGTTTTACTGAAAGTACGAAAATTTTGTAGCTATTGAGTTCGCAATGGTCGCGACTCTGTTGGTATAGAACCTTTTTGCCTTAACGTAATATGAAACGGACTCGGCCGGTAATGAAAATGAATTATTTTCCGAATACGCGGTTTACTGGTTTTTACATAACCGATATATTAATTGTTTTAGGGAATTTTGTAACGTAAAATGCAGCTATCTCTCCTCTTGCATTCATGGCGGCGCTCTCGATATTTCATATGACCTTAAAACGTATATGTAATTTAGTTGCTGAATCGGCATGTAAAAGCTAAGTCGATACAAAGGATCATGCGATAAGAATTAATTCGGCTTTTTTGCTTTCGTCATTTTCATTATCCGAATGTAATCATATCCAAATGCGATCATGTGATTTTGATTAGTACGGAAGTAGTACAATGCTTTGGCTTAACTGTCGAATAAAATGTCGCGATGATGAAACAATGGCTTGTACGCCTTTAAACATATGTCGTCGTCTTAAAAACAATGAGATTAGATTGGAGAATATTTACTTCAGATGGGAGAACGGAATTAGTTTACGTAAAATATTTAATTCCACAATAATAATGATTTGTGAGTGTTTAATACGAGTACTTTGCAAAATTGATTAAATGTTCATAAAATTCGTTGTTGACAACGGATATTTTAAACGATTAATTTCAATTTCAAAGAGAAACACGTAATAAACCAGTTTAGTCCCAGTTATCGGAATCGAAATTACAAATGCATCTTCAGTAGAGAAGCAAAACAAAATATAGGCTGTGATTTGTTTGCCTGAAATTAATTATTTTTTTGCCAACTGGTCGTTATAAACTTTGTTCCATATCGTTACAGACAATATTTACTTCAATCTCAATGTTTTTTACATCTCGTTTTTTTCGAAAATGTGGATAAAAGATGTTAAAAGACGATCGTCTTGTCGAAAATTTCACTCTGTTCTTAAACGTTCCGAGAAAATGAAGCCAATGACGATCGCTAAACGCTAACTTTGTGTTTATATACAAACCCGCATAGCACAAGTCTCGCAACCGAAGTAGCTGATATGATCGATCTTGTGATTCTTAATTGCGACGCTTATACTTATATAATGTCGCCATATTATGATATTTAATTTATCACGCGCAGGGTCATTTGCGCTCGTCGAACAATTTTTCTTATTTTCCATTTGTTTTCGTAGAAATCGTTTACAACTCTATTTATACTTTCTATTCCGATAGCTAACAAATGATGACGCTTCTCCTCGCGCTTAATTTTTTTTTAGTGCGTTTTGCCGATGATATAACATTAGTGATTTAACGATGGAATTGTTTCGTGGCTTTAGAAAAAAAACTGGTCTATAAGTAAATTGTGGTTTCTCGCGCGTGTGTTCCGAAAGAAAAGCAGGAATATAAACGAAATACAAAAATCTGTCATATAGTTTCACGGAGTATACGTAGATCGTGCGACGTATAAAAGTAAAAATCAGCCGGTAGAATATAATATATATATATATATATATATATATATATATATTAAGAATCGTAATGACGATATATAAATTTGTATTGTACGTACGACGCGTATAGTTGAGAATCGGTATACTCCTGATATGCGTGAAAGGCTTTTACGAACGAAATCAAAAAAGTATCATTTACAATTGCTAGTTGAAAGAAAACCATAGAAAACAAACAGTGTGTGCGTGTGACGTATGAAATCTTTAGCAGGAAAAAGGGTTGTGAAGACAAGACTACGGGAACGTCCGAAATGATGTTCGGTTGCTCCGCTTGTGGGGCTTTCACCTCGTTTCCCAAGAAAACGGATCATTGAGAGATGTAAAGAGAGAGAGAGAGAGAGAGAGACAGGGGAGAAGGAAATATATCGAAAAATAAATGTCTTGGCGAAAGTGTCCCGTGAGAGAAATCAATATCTATCGTGAGCAAGAGATATCGGCCACGGACTTGACTGAGATATGAGAATAAAAATCGAATAAAAATAAAACAGGAAGAAGGAAACGAATCCGTGCAAAGTCATTAGCATTATATCGATAGTATTCGTTATAGTGAATGTAATATCGCCGTCCTGGACGTAGAATGAAATTTCACAAAAATACCTGAAAACGGAAACACCAGCGTGTATCAAGATTTTCATGAAATCTCGATATACAATTCATTATATCGGCCTGTCGACATTATTCGTGATCTTAGGATTTTTTGTTAAATTTAATTTTCGATGATGATACGAGAATTTCACGAGATGTAATGTATACTAAATGGTGATTCGAGAAATAAGTGTAATAATGATTTAGTTAAGACTACTCGGTATCTCTATCCACTGATAGGATAGTCGACGAGAAGAACTCTCGAGCTGATGACTCCGTTGAAAAAGTAGAAACTATATATATATATCAAGCCAACGTGGCTGACGAAATCATAGATTGTTCAAGGTTTATCTTTTGAATAAAAAATAAAATCGTTGGGTAGATGCTGGAAAGTATTTGTGTCTTTTCGTGAAAACCGTATCGATATTTGGATTGTCTATGCATTATTATAACTATACATTATAAGTTCACGTTGAATGATTAAATGACCGCTTGACATTTTAATTTATATATAAGAATTATTAATGGTTGAAACATTGAAGAAGAGATTTTTATTTTTGAACAGAAACTTGGTGAGAATGTATTTTTCAAAAATATTTTCTTTTCTTATTAATTTTCTTATAGAATTTGCTCGATAATATACAATGAAGTGATTAGAAATTAGTTTCGTGATTAAAACGACTTCAAAATATGTATTTAATTTGTAGGTTGCCCCACGCAACTGTAACAGCCCGTAAAAAAGTACAACTGCACTTTTTTTTTTTTTTTAATGGAACTCTATATTTCAGATTACACCAATCGATGTAGTTTTTATGCTGCACACAAAAGTACTAATATATTTATGCCCTAAACTCATTCATTATCGCAAGTTATCGCAGCCAAAAGTTCTCAAATTATTTCCATCTCTCGGGAAACGTTCAGGCAGGAGTACCTACGTTATCCATTGAAATCTATTATAATGTTTGTAAACACGAAGCGATTGCTATACTAGTTACTTCAACATTAAGATTTCCATTAGTAACCATCCATTAGCCTTGTACGATCGTTTACCCATTCACTGTTCCGAAATTATGGCATTTACTTACTAATAGTACATGGAAGGAACTTTTAAGTAATTTTAACTGTAATATCACAGCAACCGAGTGACAAATGTGCAATTCTTCAGGTTTTTAGGAAATAAATTATACATTTTAATGAAAATGAATAAAAATTTACTGTTGCGTGACAGAAATTTCAAATATATTCAAGAATTTTTATTGAAATTAACAGTAAATTTTCGTGAAACGTAAACATTACTACAGTAAGTTGCAAAAAGGGCTGATACAAATGAAAATGTACGGTGCCCGTTGAGAAATTTGCGTGTTTGTCTTGAATATTGAATAAAGGAAGCCGAAATTTTCCGTGCGTTTACTAGAATTTTTACGTTCTTCACAGTAAAATCAGTTAGGGCTAGCTCGCTTGGCCGTAACCCGTGAGGTCCGTGTAGCGCGCGTAACAAGTTATGCTACGTGCTAAAATTTTAACATGCTTGAAAGTACAATATTTGAAACTAGTGCGTCAATTTTTAACTGTTTGCACATTTATCATCGGGTTCAAGTTTTTAATGTAATTTTTACCGAGATTTTCACCGTAAAAATTAATAAGAAATTCTCTCCGTGTAGCGAAGTAGTTGATACGTTCATTTTGTTTAAGCAGATGCAATGAAAATGATGCCGAGGTCGAAATCATTCAAGAACTTTTGGCAGCGATAACTTCTTCACGAATGAGTTTAGAACATAAGTACGTTCGTACTTTTATGTAGAGCATAAAAAACTACATCGATTAATAAAGTCAGAAATATAGGTTTCCATTTTTTTTAAAAAGTGCATACCATTCAACTTTTATCAATAACATTTCCTTTTATTCGCAACGACTTTGGAGGTACATCCCGTTACAGTTGCGTGAGACACTCTGTAGATATGTTATTATTCTATCTTGACTGTGAACATCATAAATTATTTATCAAAGGTAATTGCATTTTTAAAATCAATAAATCGAGCCTATTATTTTGTTGTTCCTGCAAATATAATAGATACATAGATCAAAGGAGATAAAATCATTAATCTCTGAAGACATATCTTAAGAATTTGAAATAGAATTGTTGGATGATGGGTTTGCAATATTTTTTGTTTACGTATGAATAAAAAATTGAATGTTTTCCAGAGCACGGAGCACGGAGTACATAGAGAGGAAGAGGGAGCCGCAGTGTTTTCATGTGCAGATAGATTGCGTCGCAGTGTATACGCATTTCCTGAATATTCATGAGCGCGTAAAGTCGAGATATCGGCTTCGCGGGTACAAATTTTCGCCTGGCTGCTCAAAGTTGGCTGGGTGCATCGTGTTTAAAAAAACGTCCATTATCCATCAGTCGTTCGTAGCCAAGAGGGAGAGAGAGAGTGTCATACGATCTGAAAAATCGGTATAATAAGATTGACCTTGTTGAAATAATTCAGAGAGTAATGGCGAGCGTAAGTAATGTCGGAAACCAGTCGAGGATCGGAACCACATCGATTGGAATGATAAAACTGTATAACTTGGTTTTGCTCGACCGGAGCGACGCGAGTGACGAAATCTCTCATCTTTTCTACTCGAATTTTAGTCCTCGAGCGGACAACAAATTTCGGCACGAAATTACGGCAATCGAGGACAACCGACGTCGGGGAGTAGGCTTTGGCACCCTGCTTAGCCAAATTTCTGGAGCTCATCTCTAAAAAATGGTCGACTGCTTCATTCGATCGAAATTACGGGAATCGCCAAATTTTCCAATTCTATCTTTAAGAAGTGAAGTTTAGTTCGAAAGGTAAAAAAGGCCCTTTTTCGCTTTTTTTTTGGCCAACCGATAAAATAATTGATAACAAAAGTTCTTCCGTATAAAAGATATATACTTATTTAATGTAAATATTATAATTTTTTAAAAGAAATATATTTAAAAATAAGCCGTTATTATATATGAACGGCCGCAGAAGCTGCAAAAAGAAAACAGATTTTGCGGTGATGACTCCCGCGCTGCAACGGATTATCTGGAAAAAAAAAAGAAAAAAAAACAGGAGGCGATCTCTATAGTTAATGATATAATGCTCCGTTTGAACGAAGGATTTTGAAAAATTTCCATTTATCACAAAATGGCGGACGTTGAAAGTAAAAAAAATGTTCTTTTGACCAAAATTTCACTTGCATTTTTTACTATAAAAAAAAATAATTGCCCAAAAGAAAATCCTTTGTTCATCCGGATGACAACTATATATAGAAGAAGTGATATAAATTTCAAGCTGATCGGTAAAGCCTAAAGCCTTTCTCGAGTTACAGTGATCACCGACTTCGAAAACACGAGTTTAAAGTTTTACCTATTTACTTTGTAAAAGTTATGTATGTTGGCGAATAATGGTCCGATTTAAATGCAATTAGTCGGAAAATGCTCGTAAGATATTGTCCTTTTAGAAAATGAAAAAAAAATCGATTTTTTGAAAATTTCGACTAGACGTCGTGTGTCGTCTCTCCTTTACCGGCGTATACCAGAATTTTTCCTGTGGTACGAGACATTTTCTTCTGTGGTATGAGAATTTACAATCATCTACCATCTTTCTCGTAATCGTCTTGACGTTAAGTGCATGAGGTTTTATGGTGCAAACGGGATGTCGCCGCCGGTATATTATAAATAGAACGAGATAAAATGTGTTGGCTAAGATTACTCGTGCGCTTCTTGTAACAGTCACGCGAATAAATAACGATAATAATGAATAATGGGTCAACGAGAAACGATTACGTTGGAATAGTTGTGCGTCGTTGAGCCAAGATACCGATCGACGATCGATTCGCAACCGCAGGGACGTTATCTAAAAATTTCACTTTGTACAAATCTTTTTATTTATTTATCCAAATGTTTATTGCAGGAGTTCACGTTGGAAATTATTTACGTGGAATGGGAGAAATACACTTGTCTCGAGAATATTTCGAGCCATCGTGTTGAAATTTGGCAAAACGATCGTAATTTTATTGAAATATTTTAAACGAATTACACGAATGCTTCGAAAATAATATTTCACGTTTAGTAATGATTTTTTTCGTGTTGTACGTACCTACAATTGAGTTGATTGAATTTAATAAAATAAAATGTCGTCGCTGTCGGCCTTGAATATTATGAATGAATTTTTATGATATGCCAAAAAACGAGCGAACAAAGAAATAAGATGAAAAACTGGTTGAAAAATGGTCGTAAGAATGAAAATTTGATTGAAACAGGTACTCATTATTTGAAACTGCATAAATATCTTTTCCATACTGCATGCATCGTTTTTGTAACGCGAATGGAATTACGATTGAAATTTTGTGGACGCCCGCGTAAACCAGGCTTTTCGCCATAAACTAGTTTGGAAGGAAACTACAAATTCACTTTGTGTACGGATGAATGAACAAAATCAATGATAATCATTAAAAGGAAAAAGAAAGATCTTTTCGATCGATAAACGATGGAGTTAAGAAAATGCAAGGGGCGAACGTGCTTTTGGTTAAAATATGAAAAATCGATCGATAATCTTATCTTTATCGTTTGAAACGGAGCTATATATACGCGTATATCGATCTTGGTTCAAGGTTCCTCGTGAGTTAAATTTTGCAAACGTATGCAGCGACGTATAACGACTATCCTTACGGGCCGGAGATTACCTCGCGACTGACCAATCGACGAATTCCGTTGGTCTCGATAAGCCACCATCGGCTTACCACCTCTCGCGTGCGAGCTCGCGCTATTCTATTTACACGTCTCGGATAGTCGTGTAAATCGTTCTCGAGTCGACGGATCGCACGTGTTTCGTAAGTAATTTTTAAATATAAGTTACGCTACGAGGTCCTGCGAGAAATACCGATATATTTTACGTACGATATAATATTCGACCTGCGACCTTGCTCCTCCTAAGTCGCCGAGAAACAAAACGTCGCCTCCAAATAATTGTCAAATATTAAATTTGAATCCAAACAAAGTTACGAAGACAATAAAAATGGCAACGAATCGATGAAATAATTAAGGGAACACTGAGTTGCAGAATCGCTTTTTTTTTTCACATTTTTCCGATTAATCAAAATTCAATAGCAATATTTACAAAACTGTCGTAAATAAATTTGTATAGAAAAGAGATAATTGGGATAGATGGTGAATCAAATTAATGATCGTTTATTGATAATAAATTATTGGAAGGTGGGAAACGCACGTGCCACGTGACGCGATAAAATTCGTATAATCTACTTGGCAACAGGCCGTGTCTGATCGGTCTCGATGCTTATCTATTCGGTTGGCCCCTCGAAACTGTTGGAAAGCGTATCGCGCCTCTATATCCGTTATCGCAATTCGGTACAACTATTTTTTTGTTTGTATTCGCGTTCGATCGTTGCTCGTATTATCCAACGTAATTCGTAATTGATGATTGTCGATGTAAAATATCTTGACGGGAAAATAAACAGCGATGCTTTGTGGACGGTTGTCAAAGTCGCGATTAGAGAACGTACAACGAATATAATTCCGAGACTGTGCGATATATGTACATACATATATTGCACAGGCTCGGAGTTAATTGCCATGTTGGCAATTGGAAGCTTTTATCGGAATGATTACGCTTGAAAATAGCTTATCTATGGGATCGTTATCTCGCACGAAATCTCGAAAGATAATGGGCATTGTACAAAGGTCGGCGCACATTATTTATGCATACAAAATGTGTACAAAATTTTTTTGGTCACACCTTTATTTTCTGCATTAAGAGATAACACGACTCTAGAGATTCGAAAGAGGCTAAACTTTGAGAATGGTGAATTTTGGAAGTATGGTGAAAGGGATCGGAATTCTTTTGAGACAGTTGATCAATCGTGTATCGCGAAGTATCAAAGAATATTTTTTTTTTCATTGACATTTTGTTACAAAATGGCGGTGCCGCAGTCAAACTTCGGAGCCACCTTTTTTTTTTAATTTCTTAATCTATATGACATTACCTGTAAAAGTACGTAGAGTTTAGTGTTTTTTAATTAATTATTTATAAAAATGGCGCGCTTGTAAAAAAAATAATTTTTTCGGGTAAAAATCAGCAAGATATTGGTTATAAAAAAAATTACGTGGAATTAAAAACCGGCTATGTACTTTTGTAAGGAAGATCTATCCAATGGCCTCTGACAAGTAATTCCTCCTCGCAGTTCGAAAAACATGATTTCGAGATTATCGCGTTTCAAGTTTTAAAAGTGCTTTTCAAATCCAACCCTTTGACACTTCTCTTTTCGCTATAAGTCTAATTGTCAACTATTATTAAGACCTTAAAGTCTACATTAAGAAAAAAGGACATTTGATTTTTTTTAAATCCTGAACTGGTGTTCCCCCTGGAAACGGTCAAAAACTAATTTCTTCGGCGTGTCCAAACTCAACTTGATGCATTTCTTTTATCATGTTTTTTATGACGATGATATTTTTTATCTGTTTTCTTATAAACATAAGAAATATTTTATACATACGTGCCCTGTTGGTGGTTTTCACTGCAAACGCAGGAAATTTAAATCCATCGTAATTAGGATTTAAGGTAGTTCTATCGTGACGTTAAGATGGAACAATTATTTTTCAATTTTTCTCACATACAAAGTGGGTTTGTGGGCTCGAGTTAATAAAGAAAAATTGTTGCAAATTGAGTAAAGAAACACACATAAACATACGACATACTTCAAATTCAAGGCCATCCAAAGTACTATGTACTCGCTGTATAATTACAAAATTGCGCAAATTCTTTTCTTTAGATTTTTTTGAAAAACTAAATAAAGCTTCTTTAATGTTGCATAAAAATCTATGCAACATTTTAGAAGGCTTCATCGAGTAGAAGCCAAGATATTTATGGATGAAAATGCAACTTTTAACACGCGCTCTTATGAGAGACTACCGAAAATTTGGATTTTCACCAATAAATATCTCAAATTCCTCGTGTCGTAAAATCTTGCAAAAATTATTACACCTGTACATTCATGACATCAAAGAAGATATATCGAAATATTCAATAAAATCTTAAGAAAACGATAAAACGATAGAACTACGTGAATTATCGAAAAATCGTTAGGTCAATCGAGTTATCGTTGTTCATTACTTCGGACCCATTTTTAAATACAACCAGTATGTATACTTGTATGCCATGAGTTTTCATTTAGCTCGACTATCGCGTGCTTATCGAGTCATCTTCCTGATATTCGGGTCGAGCCAAATACTAACTAATCCACCGCGAGAAGTGTCGCGAATGAGGACTGTAACGAAGACTGTCGTCAGAACCCGACGGAATGTTATTAATAAAAAGAACAATTCTTTTTGTTCCCGTTTGAAGGGTCTCAAGCGGAAAATAACATCAATGATCGCGCGAATGAATTAATGTCGGGTGAACTTTTTTTGCGATAAAAGAAAGGTCGTTGTTTCGATTGGTTGCACCTGCGGGCTAATCGTACCTAACTATGATAAGTACGGGCAATAATGGCAAACATCGCGATGGAATCATAACCCCGTGACCGCAATAACGTTGCTACAATTGATACGTTGCTCCAGAAGTATTATTTATAATATACTTGGCGATGATTATTCTTCAACCCAGGTTATCCATTACTTTTCATTAAAAATTATTACACAGTTGCTCTAAATAAAGCTAAATTTACGATGAAATTCACAACGAATTTTGTGCTAAGCGCATTATTTTTAATTGTTTCAAAGTCTATATCGTCCAATATCGATCAATCCTATATCGTAAAGGAATAATCCGAATGAACGAGAGTGAGACAATATTATAAATTTATATTTAAGGAATTTTTAACGAAGTCTATCCGAACGTAATTTGTATGTTTGTATTGAAACGACGCATATTTGCAATTGGGTGATTACCATTTTCGCCGCTATAGCTATTTATAATAATTTTTATTTTTTCGTTTAATATCGCCGGGGCTAAATGAAATTTGTAATATGTACAGTATAACATTCGATGTACAAAAATATTTGTTGAATCGAATATCGAATGCAGCCTCGCAAGTTACGAGGGTCTATTTCAGTAGTCGTAACGAGCGATCGTTCTTTGAAAATTAACATAACGAAAAGTACCGTCGTACCGTCCTTCGCGTAAAGTTCGCGCAATTCTTTAAAGCTGACTTGAAACGAAATAAATGTTGACATTATTGAACTAAAAGCTGAACCGAAAACCAAATGTGAAATATAATAAAATAATAATTCGGAACTCGATATAGCGGATTTGGAATGTAACAATTTTTCGGTTTGGACCGATTCAACAACTTTTATTATTATTTCATTTTCATTGAGCATTTTTTTCGTCCCTTAAGCCTTCGCCTTTCGAAGAGGAAAAATATTCATACCAATTTAAAACAAAAAACTAACAATAAGCCATTAAAAGCCGTAGTATTTATTGCAGTGCCCTTTCAATTTTGTTCGCTTATAAGTAATAGTTTTGATGAAAATTTCATCGAGAAAATGAAATACGAACGAGACCTGGCAATGAGGCATATGAAATTTTATTTAGAATTCCAAGTTTCAATAAGTTTAATATGAACATTTATTCTCTTTTTTGTTTGTTTGTTCAACCAGCTGATAAAAAATGAGCATCCGAAGTCTAACCCCGGAATTGAAGATCGTCGCTGCCAGAGAACTCAGAGAGGAAGACGATGCTCTTCGCGAGGATATCCGTTATATAAAGGAGTGGCTGAGTAAACAGCCACATATTATCGCGAGAACCGATCCTCAATGGATAGCAAGCTTTTTGCGAGGATGCAAGCATAGTTTGGAGAGAACGAAAGAAAAGCTGGATGCTTATTACACGATTAGGACTCATCTGCCGGAAATATTTCTGAATCGCGATCCAAAGAATTCCAAAGTCAAACAAGTTCTCGGTCTTGGGTTAGTCTTTAAATAGATCAATATGACTAATTTTCATAATCGAAAATAGCGCCTTCTCTCAAGGACGAATGATTGGTACAATGTCAACCGCAGACAGTTTTTTTTTCTTTTATAAAATAGTAATAATAATCATAATAATAATATTTAAAAAATTATTAAATAATCGAACTAGGAAAAATGTTACAAAATAAATTGGTCACTAAAATCATTATACTTACTCAATATGTTGGGGAATTTTCGTGCAGGCAATGATATTTTTTGAGAATTTACAAACCTTACTGGTATTTGAATAATTAATTATCTTGAGGACTGAGGAAGTAACAATTTCGCCATTATGTTATATTAATTATTGATACCATTGATTCTCTGATAAACAAGGCTGCAAGTTATAAAGCATCGATTCATATTAGCTAAGTAATTACATGAAACATCGGGGTCATAGGGTTCATATAAAAAATAGAACGGTTATTGTTTATCTATCCGATAAGGGACGGACTTTGAAAAAAAAAAACGCCATTTTCTTCAGAACTTACCTACCATTGCCGCTCACTGCGAACTCCGATAGCCCACGAGTAATTCTTGTTCGAGGGGCTATATGGAATCCAAACAAATACACCTTCTTGGATGTCCTGGTAGCTTTCTTTATGATAATGGATATGCTGCTGCTCGAGGATGATCGGTTGGTTCATTTCTTTTCTTTTATTTTTTTACAAATATATATATGTATGTCATTTCATTCGTGCACATTTCTTACTAAATATTTATGAAAATGAAAAAGAGATTTTGCATCAAACATTCTTGTCGATGAAAGGTTAAATGTAGCAGGACAGGATACCGTACTAGACCTTACTGGAAGTCGATTTGAGCATGCTAGTCAATTTACTCCTTCCGTCATCAAGAAAGCTGTTACTTGCTTTCAGGTAAATATTAACCACGCTATGTATATACAGTCGCACCTCGGCGTCTCTTTATCGAATGTTTTTTCACCCAAAAGATTAATATTTACTTTCCAATGGAGAAGCGATTTTACTTTGTACTTTTTGTAACTGATCTTTATTACCGAAATCTTGAATGTTAGATGGGTGATTGTCATCAAAATGAAAAATGATTCAAAAACGGTTTATTTCGAAACATCGGTTTCTTTTTGACTTTTTATAAATTTATTCAAGTGTGTGTTAGTGAGCATGTTGATAGGTCATTCAAATGTGTTATGGTCAACAATGATATTAAAATATAATTTGTTGCTTTACGATAGGTATATTTTTTGCTAATCTATTATAAAAACAAACGTTGGAATTATTGAAAGGAAACACACAGCATCTTCCACTCGTCATTTTATTTACATAATCCGAAAATTGAATTTTTATTAGCACGGTCGCAGAAACATTTCCGACGTTCGTACATTTCGAATTTTCGAATAAGAGATTTTTTTTCTCGAGATCAAAATGAAGACTGGATTGAATTCCTGTCATCTTAAACGATCCAAATTCACTTTTGCTCTAAACTAAATGACGAACTAGAATTTGAACCACGTTCCGTAAAAATGTTTTCGGAAAGCAGAAAACATTAAAACAATTATAATCGTATGTTTGTTGAGTTTATTTATTTCTTCCAGGAAGCTTATCCGATGAGAACGAAGAGTTTGCACTTCATAAATGCACCGCCGACATTTGACGCGATATTCTCCATATTTAAGAGATTCATGTCCGAAAAATTGAGGCAGAGGGTGAGAAACCGACGAGATTTTCAGATATAACATGTCTTCGACGTACTACTCGTAGTAGAAACAAAAAGCCGTTACCGTTTTCTCTTCTTTACAGATCATGGTCCATAATAATCCTAACGACTTGTATAAATACATACCGAAGAGCGTTTTACCTTCGGATTACGGTGGCGAAGGACCCTCGATCGAGGTCATGACCAGTAAGTGAGAGTCAATATCGATTTCTTAAAACATCCATTATAGTAATGAAAATGATATTAAAAACGCTATAAATTGTAAAATTGTGAGAAAACGGGAAATATTTTTACAGAGGAATGGCAGAAAAAGGCGATGGATAAACGCGATTGGTTCCTCGAGGACAATAAATATCGCGTCGACGAGTCCTTGAGAGTGGGTAAACAAATTTCCGGATTGGATCTGTTTGGTGTTGACGGAAGCTTCAAGCAACTCAACTTCGATTGACGAGGCTCGAATGATAATTTTTGTGATCGAATTCAAGAGATGGCTCGCCGTTCGGGTACCAAGAAGTACCAAGTTTACCATTCAAGCACCCAGTCATTAACTTTATTATGGCGAATATTTGTTTTTTCCATACTTTTTTCTTTAGAACGAGAGCATTCAAAATTTCTAAATATTCAAAATGATTCGAGCAATCATATTTTTATTTTGCGTCCAGGGGTCGAACATTAGAGCGCTTTTATTTGCTGAAATTCTCATTGGAATTACCTAAATAAAAAGGGCTTTGATTGTTTTTCAAAAAAACGCATTTGCCGTTGCTTACAACTTTCGTGGATTTATAACAATCCCGACGACATTATAATAAAGATAAGCTCCTAGACGTCAGGGGCTTCGTGTGAATTTGATAACTTTTTAAATGTATTAGGAAAGTTTCAAAATTCATGGGAAAATAGACAACATTTTTTATCTCGAGTTATCTCATGTACAATTTATTATATGGATAATGAGGTAAGCTCGAAACAAAATAATCTTTAAATTCTCATTAATCTCGAATTATATTTGTGAAACAAAAAGCGGAAAAACTGCGCAAATTAGAGATTACACGAAACAGTTTTACGTATGATCAATATCAAATTCAAGCGGCCAATTTAAACAATATACAAGTTTCGTGTTATTTAAAATAAGATATTTTTTGAGGCTATTTTGCTAGACCGTATGTTCCAACAAACATCTCTCTTCGCCTTCTCTAGCTGGCTAGAAAATATAGCAGTTCGCAATTTAAGCTTGAAAACTAATGAACAGATGGCGAAAACAAAGCTTCCCTCCCACAAGGAAACGAACTCAATGCATTTACGCCATAAGTTCATATTTTCGTTAATAATAATGTAAAAAAACTGCGACAGCGCCAATGATATTGACAATATTCTAAGAAATTTAAATAAACGACAATAAAGAAGAATGAACAAATATTGAAATAAAAAATTGCATGTTATTAAATAATATTCTTTAAAAAATTGCGTGTCTCGCAGACGCTCACAACCTGAAATTTGCAAATATTTATTCTGTACGTACACATGTATCTCTGATTGTGAGTAGGTACGGGAAGGTGGTGCCAAATGACGCCCCTAAGGGAAAATAGCCGTAAAACGACTCTATGCTCCTTTTCTTAAACTTAAAATATTTAAGGAGCAGCTATTCAATCGAACTACAAATTTAATAAGCATTGGATCGCATAATACGCCAGGAATATGTTTTATTAATGCTTTCGTGAAGGCTCTACTGCACCCTGGGTAGACAATAATATTTTTTGGTAGTTTTATTGTAGATTTAGTATAGGCAACAAATTGAAACGACTCTGTCTTAACCCTTAGCGCTCCGTACGAGTTACGGAACAAATGACGGATGGCTCCGTAGCGGAGCCAACGGAGCGCTGAGGGTTAATAATGTTCGATGAAGGGAAAAAAATGTTAAACTCGTTTTTCTCGAAACAACTTTCTCACAATTGGTGTGCACGATTTCTCAAAAACTATTCAACCGATTGCCTTCAAATTTGGACAGAATGCTCAGCTGACATCCTTTTATCGTTTGCCGAAGCAAAAAAGCAATACGTTTAATAGTTTTTTATTTATAACAAAAAATCGATCAATTTTTTTCGCAGAATCGATACTTCAAGTTCAAAACGTCACCAAATCGTCAATTTTTATTTTTATTTTTTTCCCTTCATCGAACGATAGCTATATGTGTCTAAAGTAAAATGCTTTTGGGTTTTTGTTGCAGGATGAACGTGAAGGCTGTAATCGTGTACACCATCGAAAAAGGTCCATCGCACGTCGAGGGGGATGGGAGGCGGATTTTTTGATGAAATTGTTTAAACATTTTTTTTGTATGTAGTAAATAGATCAATAAAACTATAAGCCAAGTTTCATAAGTTTTCCGTTGTATACTTTCTTCACAAAAAAAATCCCAAAAAGCGGTAAATTTTGCGAAAAAAAAGACAATCCCCCCTTAATTTCATACTTCATATTAATATCTCATATTTTGAAAAAAACTAAAAAAATCTATTGAACGTTAACTGAACACAATTGGACGCAGGTATGTCCATGAAGAAGACCGTATGAAAAAATTGTTTTGCCCCAATTGCCTTATTAATGAAAAACATCAAAATATAACCTATGTTTTTCGAATACTGTAATCAAGGACGGTTAATTCCATTGCTAATTCGTAACAGAAACTGAGATAAATAGACCTATTACATAATATTTGCGTGGACTAAAGTTACATAATGTTAAATAATGACTTACTTTAGATCCAGCACAGTATTATTGAATTGTATTTCGCGCCTCTTCCTTCAGATCACCGGTAGTACCCCTTCTTATTAAAAATTGCACCACAAGTTCAAAGTAGAGAAATTGCAAAGAACATTCAACAGAGAAATGAGTTTTGGTGTTTAGAGTAAAAAACTCAACAAAAAAAAACAAGCGAAAATCTCATCGCAGTCGCCGTAACTAAAAGTCGCCTTGTTCTTTGTATACACGTGCATCGCAAATACGAATCTAATAGCAAACCTGTCACGAGACAGGAAAATGCCTACAAGGAAATATGAGTTTCTTGAATGGATCAGAGTCTTTCCCTCGCAAATGGGACAAAAATCGGGCTAGCCACGAGCCTACATCAGCTTGCAAGGTTATTAACCCCCTGTATCGCCATTTATGGTGAGACACGAGGCTCTACGGAGTGGATAATCGTTGTGTCAAGCCTTGTAGAAACAAAAAAATTCATACCGGGAATAATATGCCTTGAGGCACCGGTCCAAGAAGGTACTTCAGTGAAGTACATATCTGTCCAGAATAAGAATCCACAGAGTCTAACGCCCAAATTCCAGCCTTTCCTGGTATTGTTATAGGTCAGTCGAGTTCTACGAGTTCATCGGAGTTACCGTACTACTCGGATAGCGACTGTGATGATCGACATCGTGAACGAAGCCACTCAAGAATCCAAGACAGATCAGAATGGGTCGACGAGCAACCAGCAGTGAGGGTTGCAACACTAGCAGCTTTACCGTTCGCACAACCGGGGGTTTTAACAGAAACAAATTATAACCAAGGAGAACAAACGGTTGAACTAACACAAGCCGTCCTAGAGAACATTCAAAAATGTCAAAAGCCTGGAAAACCACAGGGATCACGTGTCCTTCTATATCCAAGAGGATATGATAGGACTGCAGAGGTAGGACTACATATCACTACAGATAGCAGAAATAATTGAAAATGGACCACCAAACGAAAAACAAAAAGACCTTCTAGAGAAATATGCGACTTCCAAAAATTGTCCAAAGATGAACGCTCAACTTGACTGTCAATTTAACAATGAAGGTATACCCAACCGAAGGAGCCGTGAAAAGAGACGTTCAAATGGTCGAAAAACAAGTCAAGTGAACAGCAGCGTTGTCGGCTCTGACATAAGCCGTATCGCAGGTAGTACAATGCATTGACATCGACGTATTCCTTCGTCGAAGTACAGTCAGCGGTGCCACAGGCCTAATTGTAGAAGTACATCAAGGGGAATCCCTCACGCGGAGGGCACTTGTCCTAGCTGACCTCAATCCAGATTTGAAAGAAACATCACATATACCTAACGAAGATTGGAGCACAACTTTTTGAAATGGATATCGAAACACAGATAAAAATCCTTAAGATGCTAGAACGAACAAGTAAAGTCGATGAAAATACAATTTTTAATAATTTTTGTAAAGGAACGGCAAATCAACACCCGCTTAAGCCACGATATAATGATACTTGGGACCCAAAACTGGTCTTGAATTTCGTGGATCGATGGTCACCTAATGAATAACTCTCACTTAAAGAACTCTCCATGAAAACTGCCATCTTACTTGCTTTAACCTTTTCGCTATGGGGCGGATTTCCGCCGCGGTACTCCCGCAGTACGGCCGCGACACCGAAACAGTGCACGGTGTAGCGAAATAGTGGCCCGCAGTACCTGAGTGGCATCACATGGAAAACGACTATAGTCGCTCGTAGTAGCGAAAGGGTTAACAACGTTAATGCTCTCGGTGAACACTGACAATTCAAGATTTGCGTGGCCACGTCGCTTCAAGATTACATAAAAAAAACTGAGGATATTCGACAAGATACAAAACGATTATTCCTCTCTTATCGTAAACCGCATGAAGAAGTACCAACTCAATCAATCAACAGATGGATTAAAGAATTACTAGAGTTATGCGGAATCGACCCAGCAGTTTCACGGCATGTAGCAGACGACACGCGTCAACGTCATCAGTAAGACGTAATAAAAAAGACAACACACTGAGCTGAAGTGTCCATGGCGTTCACACGATTTTATGATCTGGGAATCGTAAAAAGATTCGCCACAAGTACGTTGGCAAACATTGATAAATAAATCATATATAATTAATTAACAATTCGTCATGGACAATCGATAAAGATAAGTGCCGCATTTTAAACGTCTACTAGTGATTTGAAGGAAGAGGCACGAAATACAAATAAAAGATCAAACGAACTTATTTTAAGAAGGTTCGATATATTCGGAAGCCCCTAATTAAAACGTCTTCAAAACTATTCAACATTTTTGTACAATTTTTGTTAGTTTTTTTCAGAAAGACTTTATTTATAATTCTATGTGGGGTTTTAGAGAAGATATTCGAAATAGACAAGTTTTGAGTCCAATTGAAAGTGGAAAAATATTTGTTCGAAAAATATCTGTTTTAAATGTACCTTTCTTTTCACAGGAACCGGACGTTCGATTTTGACCATATATCTAAGCCAGTTTTATTTGCATAACTTTTTACACAAGTTTTTTACAAACACCCGTCACCCTTCTTAATATCTCTAGCCGTCCCTTCCATCGCACTCTCTCTTCTTCCTCTCACTCTTCTTGCATTCCTCTTCAATTTCTCTAAAATATGTACATATGTCCTCTTTTATTTTTCCCCCTAACATATTTATTATTTCCCTTCTTATCGCCAAGCTATCCACTCCTTCCAACCACCCCTCTGCTGCTTTCCTCGCCTTTTCACCCTCTCCCAGCCTTTCCTGCAGGCTATTAGGTGGTCCAACGTTTCGGTTTTCTCTCCACATATTCGGCATATCCACTCTTTTTCCCCTTTCTTTCCTGCTCTTCCGATATTTCCACATCTCATTCTCGCCCACACCTCCTTATTCCTTCCCTTCACCCCCTCCTCCGACCAATGCCTCCACGGTGCCACCTCAATTCGATTTTGACCATTTCTTCGATATTTTGTTTCAGAATGTTTGATATCGTTTTGAAATTTCGTTAACATTCGTGACCACGTTTTTTACCTTCAAATACATGTTTCTCGGGACAGAATCGTTTTTTCAAGAAAATAGCTCGACCCATATTTCGTGTGAATGTACTTGTTACGTCAAAAAAATGCCGATGCGCCGAGTAGATGTCGGGAAAACCTACATAGAATTATCAATAAAATCTTTCTGAACGAATCTCAAGAAATCGTCCAAAAATGTTGAATAGTTTTGCAAGAAATCTTAATTTGAAGCAAAGAAAAATTTTGGGATCAGATAGGAACTTCTGAATGTGTCGAAACTCCTTAACCTTTAGAAGCATGGTTTTAACCCACGTTACCACCTCGACTTCTTTCGATTTCTCCAATTTATTTATTTTTCAACTTATTTAGATCCGGTCCAATCATAATTGCTTATAATATAAGATTTATAAACAGACTAAGAAAAATGACGTTTTTTTTCGGAATAATTCATTTTCTAAGAATCTCTCGAAGGAAATAACTTAATATTTAATGAGAGTGGGTTTTTGCGAACGCTGGCGGACGTCAAAACGCAACTCGACGGGAACGTCGATGAACATTTTTCTTCAGGCAGTTTTAAGATCGCTGATTACAAATTCAATGTCAAATTTTTCAAATTCAAGATGGCGGACCCAAAATAGCCGACAGCAAACATTACTCTCCGGCAATATTGATGAAAATTCTTACCCAGAGGTTTGTAGGGTCGCTCGTTACAAATCCAATGTCAGATGCACGCAATTTAAAATGGTGGATCCAATATGGCCGACATCAACCCGTCGATTCAAAATGGAAGGTTTAAATTTCGGTGTTCGTCATATCGAGCCCGCCATCTAGAATTTCCAGAATCTAATAGCGAATTCGTAATCAGTGACCACAAAATCCTCCGAGTGCGAATTTTTGCAATTATACGATCATTTAAAAATGTATGCTTCAAAGGATTAAATGAAGTTCAATCTTAACTGTATGTAGCACGACTTCCGAAGATCAGTTCCACCCATTTAACCCATATGTTATTTCAACAACTTCAACCGCAATCACGGCACGTTACTTTAAAGAAATGACGATCCATATGAAGACTGGAGAGTGGGGCTCCTTTGTTTTATTTACTTCGAACCTGTCAGTAAGAAGGGGTACTACCAGTGATGTCCGGAAGAGGCGCTACATACAATTAAGATTGAATTTGACTTAAGAGACAGTGTAACTGGTGACGAGCTACTTTCGCTTCGAAAACGGGATTCGTACATTGTCCTTCACTGAGCAACCAATTGCCTTAAAATTTGGACGGTACATAGAGAATTATGGCATAAAGTGCATGGCAGTCTTATTTTTCCAAAGTTTTGGAAAATTTTTTGCAGATTCAGTTACCACCGGAAAAATGTTTCCAAAATTTTTGAAAAATAAGATTGTCATGCACTTTATGCCATAATTTTCTATATACCCTCCAAATTTTAAGGAAACCACATAAGGAGGCTCGTTTTTGCTGTTGTTTTAGCATTTTTTTTAGATGGGAAGAATTGATTAGGATACAATCAAATTTTGATATCAGTTTATTCATATTTCGAACACCGTTTCTCAATTTTTTTGAATAATTTCAGTCATAAAGAACAAAGTTACACACTGATGTTCGCTGAAGGTCGTAACTAGAGTTCTCCAATTGTGGGACGTAATGAAAATCAAAAATTTTGAAGTTGTTGAAAATATTTACTTGAAATTTTACCACTTTTCACTTATCGTGCAAAAAAAATATCCTTACAATTATAATATCATCTCAAAAGTGGGTTCATATATTTCATAATTTCATAAAGAATCACAGGGTCATCTTTTATAATAATCAGCTCATTACTTTTTGAGTAAGACGTCCCGCAAATATGAAAAGTCATTTCGAGAAACCATTCCCGTTCTATGCTGATAAAATTTAAACGAATGCGAATTTCACTCTTAAATTTTGGGAGCATATTCTTGGATAGTGGAGCAATAAAAAATTGATTGTTCTGAACCTCCTAATGAGGTTTCCCTGATTAAGATAAGTTCGTTTAATCTCTTAATATTTTGTGATAAAAGCTTTCCCATTGCCAGCAGCGCCATGATACTGACCGAGATTGTACGGCGCGGCCGTACCAGCACGAAGTTCGCGTCATCACCGTCCCCGACACGTGAGTTTGTATAAGCATCCGTGAGTATCTGAGAATACCTGCGAATATCTTAGTAGGTAATGACAGACAGTAGGTAGGTATCCGCATAAATGATTGTGAACGTAAGCAGGACTATCGCATAATTTTATAATTTTCTTATTACAAAAATGCATATCGATAATTCATCATTTGCATGATACTATACGTGACATTCCTTGCAACATGTAGAAATTACAATGTGCGATTGATCAATCCTTCAATATCATGCCTTTTTTTGGCGATCAAGTAGTTTACGCGGTACGTTCTTTCGTAGGCAAAACGCGTCGTCGATCTTCCAGCAGTCTAGCTGCGTTACTGTTTCCTCGTCTTCTTCTCTCTCTCTCTCTCTCTCTCTCTCTCTCTCTCTCTCTCTCTCTCTCTATCTCTCTCTTGTACCCAGTATGGTGTATACGAAGGTATAGTCGTACGTGGGGACGTGTGCATGAACGTGTTGTTCCTCACTTGTGACCGTGTGTTGCGAGATCGAATGATGGAGAGACGGAATTCACAAGAACGAAGTAAGAGAGTGTGAGTGAGATGGGAGAGAGTCAGGGGAGGTCGGGTGTTTCGTCGTCGTCTTCTGCAAGATATTATTAAGGACGTGCCTAGAATTGCCGACTGGATAATAACATTATCGTTCCCCCCGTTGCGACACGATATCTCGAGGACGAAGAGTGGATGGGCATTAAAATGAGGAATCTTCGAGTAGGAGAGTATTCTCTCTCCCTCTCTCCCCCTTTGCATATATATGTATGTATAGAGAGAGGGAGAGAGAGAGAAAGTAACGGGAGGTCGTATTACACACTGAAAATTCATACGAAACTGCCTCATTACAGGTTGCATGGGAGAAGGGTGCGTAGCGCGTGCCATCTACCATATACTACCGAGAGCCTGTTATGTATTTTCTCATCACAAACTATGTTACGTGTATAATAAGCACCATCTAGAGAAATTTGACATTATATATATATGGATACGTGTGTTTGAAGCGAAACAAGAGTCGAACCTGTGTGCGTGTGTCAAAGAGATGGACGAATTACGTATTCACGGCATATGTGCTTATAAAGGAAGTACAGTCGAGCCATCGAAGTTGGTCCCTTTGGGGATTATATCCTGGTTTGGTTTATTGTAGGCCGACTAGATCTTGCGCATGCGGGGGAGGGGGGGGGGTGACCTTTATGTGTGCGAGGGGCATTTGCCAATTATATTTTTTCGCGGTTAAATGTCATTTTGATGTTTTTTTAGTTTTTGTATTTTTTTTAACTAAATCATACAATGCAATTGAATTTTAATACAATTTAGTGAAAAATTCTTCGGTGATCAGAATAGATTGGTCAATACTTTGGGCTTGCGTAAACTAAGCTTTTTGGCGATGATACAAAGACATATAGTATAGTATGAGATATGAACGAATATAAAAAAGAAGAAGAGATTGCTTCATGTCGACGTTTTACATTGTGAAAAGTCCTCGTTTGAGCAAATCGATTTCTCAATATTGATTTGTTAATAAAGTACGCTTTCTAAGAAGAAACCAATGTGCAAGTTTCAATTAGCATTTTCCATTTCATCACTTGCATAATAAACATCTTATAAAAGTTGCAAAAGCTACGTAAATTTTAATAAAAAAATAAATCTCTTTTAATAGAAAAAAAAATTGTGAGATCCGAATCTCTTGAGCGATTCTCCATAAAGTCAATACACGAATAAGATTTTCCGTTAATCCATTTGTACCTGTGGAATGTCGTCGGAAGAAAACATAAATATTGTAAACGTCCTGTACAAAAATTTAAATTCATTTCTCCTATCAAATGAATATTACTTGGTTATTTAATAATTTAACGACAAGATTTTCCGACAAATTTTAAATATCAATTATAACATTAAAAGGTGTGTTATGTATTGGGGATAATTGTTATTTACTTCCGACGTTTATTACTCAGACAAACCCTTATTCGCTGACTGCAGAAAGATAGAGAGGATAAGCACGGAGATCAAGGCCTGTTCATGGTGGCAAAAAATTTTTGAGAACAAAGCGTAGAAGCGTCTGCTATTATTGTCAATATCTGAATAGTGAAGTGATATAAATATTCAATATTATTATTTATTTTTAAAATGGTTAACTTTCAACCTGTAAACCAGGGTCGTTTTCGTCCGGCCCAATATTTCTTCTCGAAATTTCTTGAACACCGGGGTCTCCAGCACCACTAGAGAGGCACTAAAAAATGTATGGGTAGAAAGGTTTGTGAGTGCGCGAAATCAACTGTGGTCGTTAACTTCAATTCGAAATAGTGAAGAGGGCAAATTGGAGCAGAACGTTTTTGACTCCGGTTCCGGCCAAGAAAATTATTTATTTTGTTATTATGCATATTTTGGCATTATAAACCGTAAGACAAAGATGTTGACTTATATATTTCAGTTTAGAATGTGATTATAGCAATCAGTAGCTTTGAAAAGATTTATTGCTCCGATTCTATGTAAAAATGAAAAAATAGTCTTTTCTAACTAAGTTCAAGCTCCCTTAATGTTAGCTAACGTTATTTGTAGTGCGATAGAACAAATAAAAAAATACAAATTATCTTTGACTGTGAGCCTTTTTTCTCTTAGACAACTCGTTCTAATGTTCCAAAAATATACCTGTGTTCCTGAATAGCGTATCTGGTTTATTCCTATACACTAGCGCAATATTTTTTTCCTTAAAGAACAACATTTTTATTTTAAACAACTGTTTGTAAAATTATGTTCCCATGAAGGACAGTCTAAAGATTTACCATGAATTTTTTCAAATTTTTTCATTCATAATTGGGGATGTGATAAAGCGAAGACAAACACGATTCCGACTCACGGAATTAGGGTGCCTAAAAACGTTAATAGATTAACAATTAATAGCTGCTGCGTATTGAATTGTAAAAATTCACTTAAAAATAGTAAGTGTGTATTTTACAAATGTCCTAAAATTGCTTATAAAATCAATCGAAAGAAAAAGTGTATTGCTGCTGTACAGAGAGTTGAGTAAGATACGCTAACCTAACATTTAGTCACTGTCAATATTGTCAATTTATTATATTTGTGTATTTACATTAAAATTGTGAAACTATATATAAAAACATTGATATATCGATTAAGTTTTCATTTGATAAGTATATGTTATCGCTTGGCTTAATGTTTACATTTGTATAACTCAAAATGACGCAATGAAATTTAGTAGGTACAGAAGAAAACTTTACTTACCTTCATTTTTGTACTTCTTCCATATTGAAAAATAATGTTGCTTTTTTTTTAAACGCGTAATAATTTTATTTTAAGTCTCGTAAAAGCTGACTTTTTACAAATGTCATCCGTTCTTTGGCATTCGCCACGAGAGGCACTATATGTTCTTCTGCCATAAGCCAATACCTACGGTAAGGCGGGTAGTTGCCTGCATCCCGTGCACATCGAAACGCACTACCGACACACGTATCTCCATATATAGCATCGATTCCTTATGTAGTACGTAAACTTTGCAACAGGTGTCGTTAGGTGTACGAAATTTGCTTCTTTTGCCTATTTTTTTCACTATACTTTCCATAAAACAATCGGAAAAAAGATATTCGTTCGAAAAACCGAACGAAGATTGTTATTCGAGTCAGCTTTTCGGTTCTTGAACCTTGATATTTCTTTTTTTCATTAAGTTATTATACGTTACGCTATAATAAGTTATCTTTCGCCATTTCTCGCTCTCATAAATCTTGAACGTATAACCGCTTGGGAGATGGCAAGAAGAGATAGAGAGAGAGATAGTTGCCCCGGTTCGTCGCAGGAGATTGCGTTAATTGAATTGGCGTTGTCGTGATGAAGCATCCGTGCCTCTGGAACGCGTACGGAAAACACGTATTTTCCTCTCTCCTCTTTTCACCTTCGCGTTTCACCTACGCTTCCGTATCCTTGGTAGAGTTCGCCGGCCAAGCACATTCGTATCCACTTATGTCTCTCGCGACGCGCTGCGAACGTCTGGGAGTACCTACGGCCGTGTATCTACTTACGTTCGACGCTCTAGCCGTGAGATCTGACATATATGTCCGTATACGGGCGATTCTTCGTGAAATCGACCCGAATCTTACATTAACCGTTTTTATTTTCTTTTATTCCACTCGATCTTATTAGTTCGTCGAATCAACGTTTGCACTTTGCATAGAAATTCTACGTTTTTCTACATGAATATTTATGATCGATATTCACTGTTCTTGAAAACTAAAAATTCGCGCCGATTCGTCGAGGTCGCTGGACGAAAATTTAACCCTTAATTTGCGTTGGATCGAAGTAAATAATCCCCGAGTAAATATAGTTTATGAAAAATATTAGAATAATCGTACGTGACACTCTCGGGATGTTTTACGAGGTACCTACCTACTAATCCGTGGAAAAGAAATTTGTATACGTTTGTCGATGTTTAAGGCAATTTGGAAAAGAGATATTTTTCAAGAAAATGCGACAATTGTTTGGATCGAAATTTGTTGAAATAAGCGTAAAATGACCCGTATATATGTTGGCGTAGCGACACGAGAAGCGAGTGGATGGCCAAACCGTATATTCGTACCTACTTACGTACGCGCGACGTACCCCACCATCTTTACGTTCCATGGCGGGCCATCTGTCTGCATCTACTTTATCGCTCGGAACGTCGTCCGCGAATGGTTTATTCGTTTCACGATAGCGTTCACGCAATTGATAACGCTTGCGGTCTCCTTGTATAAATATAAGATGTAGAGTCGAAACTCGATCAGGGTGTACAAGGGGGTGGGCTGCAACCATCCGGATCGATTTTTGTATTGTTTTAGTATTTCCTCTACGAAACCATTCGATCATTGGATTAACGATTCATTCGACGATAAGGCGAGGTTCTTAAAGTTAAAATTAATGCCACGTCCGACCTTGTCGTGCCAACGGCCAGTGGTCAACGTCTTGTCTAAGTTATACGCGGGGGTGATGCAATTGAGTTTATCGACCGGTTCAATAACATCGATAGACGAGGAATCCCGGGGTCAATTTCTAGCATCGCTAGGAAAAATGGAGCTTAAACCGCTGCTAAGCTTTTTCGTGACAAGGTCGCGCAACCGACCTTGTCACGAAATAGTTAAATATTTATTCGATAAAAAGAACTAAAGATTATAATTTATACCTTGTTCGCTTTTCCTCGTAGGAGACAGATCTGTTAATTGTATATTACATCGAAGCATGTATTTTAAAATTTTATGTCCTATATATATAGGACTTTTACAACACGTCGATTTTTGCGTATGATTGGCTATTATCATACGCAAAGATCGACGGATATGATTAAAATACGCGACGGATAGATAGAGATTATCGTTCGAAGAGACAAACGATTTCGATATTATCAGATCGACATTTTCCAATCATGATGAGCTTTGATTATTTTTTCTCGATTAGGATTTTCATTATCAGCTTATGATTATCGAGATCGACAATAGATTATATGATTTCTTGCCGTACGTTGTTCCGATTGAATTTTCAGTCATTTTTTTTCAGCACTATTTTGTTCGATACATTTATAAGCCGATGTAACGTTCAACGATACAAAAAAGAGTCGAAACGACTTGATGCAAATCGATACACAATCTCTATAATTCTTCTTCGGCTTCTTCCTTGCATGTATACCTTTCTTCCGGTTTCCTAATTCTTAGGTCAATCTACAAAGAAAAGACGTACCTTATTCCCGAGCTTTGACGACTGTCGTTTCTTAGAATAAGTTATACGGTGGTGCACATATGTGAAACGATCGAAAGACTGCAGGGACGAAAGCGAGGAGAGAAGCTGGGGGTAGGCGTTACCCTATAGACCCACGTACGAAGAAAATCCAACCCCTTCTCGCGTTTTAAGAGCAAAGGGACCGTGCACTCTATTGGCCGGCCACGTCAAGCTGCAAGCTCGCATTGGCCTCGCAACCTCTCTCGCTTCGTCTCGGTTACCTGGAAGGAACGTGGTTAGGTGTCTTCACGCCTCCTGGAGGCACCCGCTTTTCATTTATTTAGGGCTCGCCAGCAAACTTTTGCGACCACACTGATGTGTCGCGTATAGGTATGTATAGCCAATGTGCCATTTCGATCGCCCTCTCTCTCTCTCTCTTCCTCTCTCTCTCTCTCTCTCTCTCTCTCTCTCTCTCTCTCTCTTTCTCTCTCGCTACGTATATATGTATATATATATATATATATATATATATATATACAATATATATATAGACTTTCTCGGCTTCCTTCCTTCTTTCCTTCCATCCTTACTTCTTTCGATGTACGAACCCACATATAGAGTAGGTACGAATAAACGTGAACTTTTCGAATAAAAGTCGTCGGTGTGTCTTAAAATCGTAAAAAAATATTTACGATCGTCTCGACAAAATTGCTCCGCACGGGGAGGGTCATCCATCTTGGATCATCCCTGAACACGAGCCACAACACGGGACTGTAAAATAAATTACGTACCGGTTTATCGATCCGAAACACGGCAATGTATTTGACAAAATTTTAAAATTATCGCTTCAAACTTTAATATTACATTTGTTTTTTTAAACATGGATAGTTCGATAAGAATTTCTTGGATTCGAGAAAATAGGTTTTCCCTACTTTCTAGGTTCTAGTTTAATAATTCTAGACGAAATTAAACAAAACTACGTTCGCGGAGAGATATTGGAACAAGAGTAAATGAACATTATTGCGAAAAATTGCAAGCTCATTCGCAACAATTTTGATGCTTGCTTTTTGCTTACGAAAAAATATATTTTTTCGTAAAAGTATTATTTTCGCATCGTAATATGATTTTTACACGGTTTTACAACCCGGTATACGAGCTAGTAGGTATATCTTAGCAAAAGAAAATTTGAACGCAAGTTCCTGCTCGACGATCAGGCGACTTCGGCTGTCAAAAAATTAAATAATCCTCGTTCAACGCGATGTTTTTCACTTTCACAGAATACGAGTAGAACGAGGATCGCGAACACGTGGGTTATTAGGGGGAGAAGGAAGAAGAGGAAACAATAATTACCTATTGATAAACGACTTTCGATATATGTAATACTTCATAGTAAGAGAATTATCATATAATATTTTATGCCTATCACAATCATATCACACTGTTATTTATGAATTTCTGTTGATTTTTATAATTCAACTAAATTTTTGCATTATTACAAAAACATATTGCTTCGTAAAAATATTATTTTCGTATCATAATATTATTTTAGGCTAATAGCTATCTTGGTAGATATAGAATTTATTCGATAGATCGTGGATGATGTTAGGAGTAGAAAAACTGGCGGTATAAGTATTGCGTCGTAGCGTATAAAATTGATTATGGTATAAAATGATGGGAGGGAGAGAGAATGCGAGCAAAAGATTGATTGATTGATCGATTAAATTATCGTGTATTGGTATCTCGAGGAGAAAACTGAAGTACGCGAAGATAGAAAAAGTCCGCGAGGGACGAAGGAAGAGAGGAAGTGATTGTGCAAGATACGTCTATCGTTTTCCAATCAGATATTTCGTTTATCAGAACGATTTTCCGACGTCAGTAACTATCTATACATATATCGCGCTTTGACACCTCGACTTGCCCTTCTTACGCGCACCTGCCGCTAATACAAAATATTCCCGCATAGTACACAATAAGTCGAGTCGTCGTTTCTCGTGTACGGACGAGTGTCCTTGAACAAAAATTGCAGGCGTTAACATTCCATTCGAATTTCCGCAGTGCATTTGTATGTTCGCATATATAAAAGCACAATGGTGATCTATAGATATACGTGGTGAGGACATTAAGCCACGAGAGAGAGACGTACAATGATAAAATGTACTTACGCACTATGCGTCGCGTTGCGTTGACCTCGCTAGTTCCTTATTCTTATAATACATAACGTAGTATCCTTATTGACCGCTACAAACGTTCTTATAACTCGATATCTCTGCAAAACTATAAAATATGTTAAAATAATTTTGTCCACACCTGTGCCTCCCTCTCTCGTTGTTTTAGGGTATCGTTGGCTGCGACCAGTTCAGGACAATAAGTAATGCAACGTTACCGGGTGTAGAAGTATGAAAACGGATTTTTTTATACAAATTGTGTTCTGTTGTTTCAAAAATGATGAGAAATGTTTTAAACGAATGGAGACGGCTTTCTGCGTCACATCCAATTGACCCATGAGTTTTCGTTGGGTGTTGCTTGCAAATGGTCGTCTGTGAACTTTTCCGGTGGTTTTCCACGCTCGCGTTAAAATCACGACTTTTGAATTTTTTCAAGTACTCGAAAGACCGTGTTTTACCAAGAGCATGTTCACCATAAGCTTCGACAAGCATTCGGTGGAATTCTGCAGCAGTAAATGATAACAAATGATAACAATACTGTCCGCAAATTGTGGTTCGTAGCCACAAAACTCGACATCTTTAAGGTTATAGAAAAATATACCGATGTATGGAACTTGGGTTGTTGTGTATTGAAAACCTTCGTCAGCTGTTAGAGGGAGAGGAAATTTCGGTTTCATATTTCTACGCGTGATCGTACAATAATACAGCTACCCGTGACCTAATTTTTGATTGCTCGAAGGACGAAAATTATATCTCGTGTCGAAATATACATCCTATTACAAAAGGCTAAAATCACCAGACACACCAGATTAATTGTCAATTTAACATTGTTGGAATGGCATATACCGGGTGTCCTCTTTTAAATAGATTGCATTTATACTGGCTGTCTTATTATAAATTGTTATTGCTTATTATAAACTAGATCCTTCAATCGGCTTCAACACATTTTTATATATTCATACAATGTTTGTATTCACTTTTTTGTTTAGTACGTAAGTACCCACTTGAAATTCCAGACATCCAATCGATGATCGATGTACTTAAGTGCATGAATAGTGCGCGAAAAAAGCGAAACTTTTTTTTCACGATTAACGTCACTTCAAATTCCTGATAGTTATTAATACTCCATTGAACAATTCAGGAGATTCTTAGTTTGAATTAGATCCGCGAGTTGTGAGTGCATCAAACGCACTCGATGCGATCGTTAAACACCAAATACTTTTTGTAATTTCGCAAAATCATTGTCGTTTTTCGAAAATTGTAATACAATGTAGGTACATATACGCATCGGTTATATTGTATAGTCATATGAGTTTTGGAAAGGCGGTTAAGGGGGTTCGACATATTCAAAAGCCCCTATGTGATTTTCTTTGCTTTAAATTAACATTTCTTCAAAACTATTCAACATTTTTCGATGATTTTCGTTTCAGTTTTGTTCAGAAAGGCTTGATTGATAATTCTATGTCGGGTTTTAAAGGATATTGAAAATTGACAAATTTTCGGACCAATTGAAAGTCGAATAACATTGGTTCGAAAAATGCCTATTTTCAATGTACCTTTTCTCAGGAACCGTATGTCCGACGTTAACTATTTTTGTTATGCGTGTATATTAAAGTGTTATAAACAATGTGTCGAAAACATTTTTTTCGATATTTCGTTTCGGAATTTTTTGACATCATTTTGCAATATTGTTAATATTTGCGAGCACGTTTTTTACCTTCAAATATATTTTTCTCGGGTCTGAATCGTTTTTTTAAATGGCTCGACACATTTTTTATAATACTAGAAAAATCGCAAACAAAGAAGACCAGACAGTGCCTTCCGAATATTTCGAAACTCCTTAATCATTTAGTGGTTATGTAAAGGGCGGGAAGGGGAGGGGGAGGGGGTCCAGTACTTGAGCTTCGACACTATTGCGCCGAATTTTTATCTACTCACGGAAATACATTATCGAGATATCCGAGCACTTTAATTTCCAAGCCGTTCTCTTCAAAATATCTCGATGTATGATTTTTTTTCCTCTCGTTCGAAATACGGCGATCGCTAATCGGCAAGATCTACGATACGATTACGTTCTCGGTTACGTAGAGTATCTTATTTTTTGAAATATGAAGAATTTCCCGAGTCGCATCAATTACCGTTCCACAAGTTTCAAAGATGTTAAACTTTGCGCTACACATTTCTGATGTCTATATAGAATTTTTTCAACAGTCGTATATGCGAATGCAAATTAAATATGGAAGTACATTAATATCGCGTACGATATACAAGATGCGGATCTCATGATCGTATTATCTCCTGCATCATTAAGATAATCTTATACTTTGCGAACACGTGGTTTCTTAGACACGAGCTTCTTATTATCTCTATTCTTCTTATTTCACAATAATAACGGTATCGTACGAATCATGATCAAAATCCTATCCGAGCGCGTTGCGCATCTAGCATTATGGATATATGTATATGGGGCATTCCACTACAAACGGGACAATTTCAAAATTGTCTCTTTTTTTCTCAATTTTTTGATGTTTTTTAGTGCCCATCGAAAAACTCTTCGTAGTTAATTTTGTGACGTTTTTGAGGTTACCTGTTCACAAGATAACGGATTTTCAAAAAACCGCTCTTTTTCGGCTTTTTTGCTCATAAATTCTTTAATAGTAGGTCAAATTCGATGTTTCTTTTTGAAAATTTTCGCTTTTGAATGTACTTTACTAGAAACAAAATATATGAAAATTATTTGAAGTGTTTTGAATGTAATTTATAAGTTTTACACTTAAAATTTTTTTTTTTAATGAACGCATCTTTGGATTTTTTTTTGAAAATTTGTTATTTTAAATTTCTATCCAATTTTACAATTTTCTAAGTCTGGGTAGATCGTGAGTTTCTTATAATAACTATTCTTTCGATTTCTGAAAATGCCGATTTTTTTTGTTAGTAACCATTAAAATCTATAATTAGTATAATCTTTTTTCAATTATTATGAATTCATTTTCACAATTTCTTGTTGTTAATGGGCGTTAATAACTAATAATAAACCGTAATAAGTGTCTTTATAAATGATAGAAACAAATGTTTTTATTTTTTTGGGTATTCTTTTTAAAAGTTTACATATACAATCATTATTTGAATTAGAATACTCTTTAGTTCGAATGTTTTCGATTTCCATCGGAATAACCGAGTGAAATTTTCGTGTCATACATAACATTTTTAAAAGAATACCCAATTAAATAAAAACGTTTGTTACTGCTATTTATAAACATACTAATAATGATTTATCATTAATTTTGAACGCCTGTTAACAACAAAAAAGAATCATAATTTATATTCACAATAATTGGAAAGGAATTGTATAGTTATAAACAACGGCTTTTAATAGTTATTAATACAAAAATTTCTATATTTTCTAAAATCGAAAAAAATAGTAATTATGGGAAGCCCACGATCTACCCAGGATTAACAATTGTTAAATTGATAGAAGTTTAAAATAACAAATTTTTTGAAGAAATTAAAATATGTACTCTCTTTAGGAAAATGAATTTAAAGTTAAAAATTTTTAAATCACATTCAAAAATGTCTCAAATAATTTTTTTATATTGTTTTTCTGAAAAGTATATTCAAAAACGAAAATTAAAAAAGAAAAGATTCAATTTGACCGTCAATTAAAGAAGTTGGGAGCAAAAAAGCTTTTGAACGGGTAATAAAAAAAATCTCGAAATTTACCACAAAGAGTTTTTCGATGGGTATTAAAAAATACAAAAAATAGTAAATAAAAAAGAAGTTTTTGAAACTGTCCCATTCCTCGTGGAATGCCCCATAGACATTTTGCCACGCCGATAGGTTACTCTGTGGGAAGCGGAATAGGGGAAAAGGATAAATAAATTGTTTAGACGTTAGCAAAAATGGAAAAATTAACAATTCGTAATTTGTTGTGTTAACCACAAATATCAACAAAGAAAATAGATCAATAAGATAAGGGAACAAATTAAATACTCAATACAAAAACAACAAATATATAGATCGGTAAATTATAAGAAAAAAATCAAAAGAAAAACTTGGGCAACGGCGGATTATCTCCGAGGAGATTTCGCTAACTGAGATTCGGCTAAAATTTTCACGACATTTAACAAGCACACATTTTTTGAAAAAATTAGAATAATTTGAGGCCGTTCAGGAAAAGGGTTGTCCGAATTAACGGCCTCTTAGTAAATAATTCTTAGTAACGTTACTGACTATGGCTTTTCGAAAAAATCCTTGGCTAATATTTCGACGTAACTCGCACGCAAACAAACATTTTTAAGCAGTCTCTATTATACTCGGGCTATCGCAAATATTATTCGATAGGTGAATACGGTGGGTCACTGGGCAAAGGGGTCACGAGGTAAGGGGACATGGCTGAACATAGGTTGTCTCGTTGGCGGGATTGTCGGGAAAGGAAAACAAAATTTGAAAACAAGTTCTTGCTCGATCGGCCGACTTGGGCCGTTAAGGTGATTGCTGGGCAAATATAAAGAGGATGGGAATAATAAATACTCGTTCAATGTGATATTTTTCTCTCTTAGAAAATATGAGGCGATAACTATTTGAGCAGAAAAGGAATATTCGTTAATTTCGATAATTATTAATTTTCGGGGTTCACGGGTATCAGGGGGAGAGAGGAAGAAAAGAGCGACAATAATTATTGGGAAACGACTTTCGATATAATACTTCGTGGTAAGAAAATTATCATATAATTTCTTATCCCTATGGCAACCGTGCCACGTGGTTAATTATGAATTTGTCTTGATGTTTATAATAACTCAGAAAAAATTACACGGAAAAAGGCAAACGAGGGGAAGGGGGTATCGCAAATCTTATCGCAAATCACAAAATGGAAATATCATTAATTTGGTCTCAATAGTATAATCAATGCAAACACTTTAGTTATTGATAATTGATTTCTTTCTCGTTCACTCCTCGCAACCGTCTCTCTCTTTCCTCCGTCTCGATTCTCGTACTTCGCTCCAATCGCTCGATCCTTCTCTCCTCTTCTTCAACTTTCGCTCGCCTGCTCATCTCTCATCTTCTCTCATTTGCTCTTTTACACTTTTCCATAGCCTTCTTCCAAAATTCTTTAGCACTTATCCCTTGCACGTACTGTCACCCACCAAAATTCTCTTCTATCCTCTCTGACCCGTGGCTCGCATAGGGCAGCCACAGGGCCGTACCGGAACTCGTGAATTTTTCCAGCGATCCCTGATTGGACGAGATCACTGAACGATATCGACCAATCATTCATTTTCGCACCGATCGAATTGATAGGCAACTACCTGATATGCCAGGGTATTGGGTCAATCTTCTTGGAGCGACATTAGGAATGGACATAATTAGGACAATCGATTTGGGAGCATATGATCGTGTGGGAGTACTGGACTTAGGGAGACGGGGTACATTGATTTTCGGCCCGGCTCTGTTGCCATCTCGATCCTTCGAGGGTCGCTAGGCCGTTTGGTGGCCTTCGTGACAGTTGCAGAGATGGTAGACGTATGAAAAAGTTTAATATGTAATTTAATTATATTATTTTCATGGTGTACAGACCAATCGAGCTTTAACCGGAAATGGGTGAAAAAAAAATTTCGATAAAAGGATATGTAAAAATTCTCGTAAATTTAACAAAAAGTAATACCACTTTTTACCATGTTGAGGTTTTGTTGTAAAGCTCGTCGTTTTCGTCCTTCAGAACAATTTTCAAATTATCCACTTTTTTCTCACAAAATGAACTATCTTTGGAAAAAAATTCGTAGAAATTAAAAAAAATGAAATTGAAGTTTAGACTTTCACCTTTATGATTTTGCTCAACAAAATACGGTAAAAATTGTTTTAATACAATCGGGGTCCACGCAAAAAAGAATAAAAAAATCGACGAAAAATGGTCGCCTTCAAAACTGGATGCTAATTATGAAAAAATCGTAAATTTTTTTTTAAAAAAGCCAAAATGTAGTTAAACCGTGCAATCCTCTTTAAAATGGTCTAAGTCAAAGTACCGGCAAAATGGTATAAAATATCGTTACTCCGGTACTCTTTTCAACTTTTGTCCGGAAACTTTTCGCCGGCAGTGTATATGTAGATTATCCAATCTATTACAGTCTATTGTAGTATATTGTACAATTAGTGCCTAATTTTGGGAAATAGGTATCGATGATTTGGAAAATATAGGATCATTAACTCTATAGGATTTCAAGTAAATCGTGATTGACCCAATTTCGTATGCATGCCTTGGGGACATCGACAGTTTTCATTCATATCATCTTTGTACTTTTGTCAGCTCTTTTATGCACAACTTAAGCGGTAACAGCTAGCCCTCTACATGCCCAAAAAAGGCCACATATTGAGAATTAATGTTGGAAGTATGGAACAAGGGAGCAGAATTCTTTTTAGACGGTTGATGAATCGTGTATTGAAGTTTGCAAACGAACATTTTTTATTGGCGTTTTGTTGCAAAATGGCGGTGCCACAGTCAATATTCGAAGTAGCCTTTTTTTGACGGGAGGACGAATTTTTCGGAAAATTAATACTTAACAATTAGACCTGAAAGGTAAAATTTAACAATTTTTACGTGACGGTTTTGTTTTAAATTGATTATGGTAAAAATGGCGCACTTATAGAAAACAAATTACAACGTATGCATGAAAAAATGGCCACGCAAGATTGTAATGAATGTCATCGCGAAGCTACTGTCTGAATTCCAAACCGGCCTACGCAATAATCTCCGAGTAACCTCCCCTTCCAGTTTGAGCAACATAGTTTCGAGATAATAGCATTTAGAGTTTTGAAAATACATTCTGCTGAGAGGAAGTACGTTTGCCGGAAAATCGAAAATTTACCCTTTGAATTTTTGTTTCGCTCGGAGTACAATTGCATATTATTTTTATGACTCTATAATATGTACATTAAGAAAAAAAATTGTTTTTTTTTAAATCATTGAGTGGTGGGGTTATGATTGAAGTAATTAATGACATTATTTAATACTTTTCTACAGTTTTCTACTCACCATAAAAAGATAACACCTTGATAATAACCATGAAAAATAGTTTCCGATTTATATATATTTTTTAAAATTAATTCTTTTATCCGATGAGTCGATTTCTAAGAACCATATCTCTCAAAAGTATCTCTCAAAACTCGTCCATTATATAACAATTCTTTCAATGAATTTACAATGGCATTCTTTTGCAAAGTTGTTTTTTTCTTAATATTTGCATTTTATCATAAATTGCAGTTTGATTGGCAATAGATGTTGAAAGTAAACAGCAATCGAATGTATATATATATATATATATATATATATATATATATATATATTTCCCTTGCTTCTTCATTAGAAAAACTTTGTTATCGCGAATCCTCATCTCTCAAAGTTCTTCTGCCACAGCTCTCGGTATGTACCAAACGGTTATAGGTAATCACATTAACAAATTATGTCCCATATATTTTCAATGTCATTGTGAAATAGTAATCGCTATATATCGAGCATGACTCGATCAGTCGTGTCCAAATATTGTAAACAATTCGAGCATCCGACTTTGGTCACGATTTTTGATCGCAATTATACGAGTTTTCTCTCTTTGTTCGCATTCATTGTTTTCAATAATATTTCACTTTGGTTTTACAGTTGGTGCATTTTTCATTAACTGAAAAACCGTTGTTTGCTCCCTAGACGAAATGGCACAATGGATGAAGGAGCTGAATATTTGTTTGTCCGAGTTTTCAATTATCGAGTCTAATACCAGTTCCTAAGAACACTACTCGAGACCAATGTACAATATCCTCGCTCGTAATTGTAAACACGTATCTATAGTTTGGTATTCCTGCAATTGTCGATTCAGACCCAAGAATTCTAAATTACCACTTTCCGTTTACCATGGTCTCTTCGCAGGTAGGAAAATTGACAAGGAAAAAAGGCTAAAAAGTAAATATAAAACAATTAGCGTGGACCAACAGGTTTATGTAGACGCTCCATTCTTTCGCTTTTCACGCGATCTGCGCGTGATGATATGCTTGACGAAGCTTACATATTTCGCATCTCTCGTCTCGGCGAGCAGCACGAGCAACAAAAACGATTATAATCTCGGAAATGTGTTTTATCCGTTTTGGTCTATCGCGTTCCGTATAAGACACCACGGGTATGCGACAATGCGACTTTTCGCACCGTACGTATTATGATGCACGCGGTGCGGAGCTCGCTCACGATAGATGGCGCTGATGGAAGATCGAGGAAGAATTGAAGAGTTCGAGGCAACAACGTTCGTATTATACATACAAGTTAGCTAGCTGTCTGTGTATTTATATACATGCGTACCTATATACGAAGGAACGTACAAGTAGATCGAAAATGCAGTCGCCCGCGACGCATCGTCCGCGACGACACGTTGGAATGCGCTGGCTCTGACATAATGACCATTGCGCACGGACCTCGAAGGAATCATTTGCCAACAGCGACCACGCTTTATACTTATACCTATCTCTATACGTACATTATATATCTACATAGTACAGACTACGAATGCATATGCGAAATGTACGGAAAACCTGCAAACGAGATTTATACACATTTATGTATATACTCGTACATATGTTTGTGCCAAGCTACGAGGCTCGATCGTCAATCATTCGCATTCTCGCGAGAGATGCACGGCGAAATAAATTCTCCTCGAATTCCTCTGGTATTCTCGTCTTTTTACAGGCATCGACTTCGAGCACTGTCGCTTTTACGCATACGTATACAATATTGTTCGTTCTCTCATGGCCCTCGTCCGCTATCGATTGGAAATAACCAATTTTATATTATAATGTTTTTTAATTCATATTTATCGTTTAAAGTACTGTTTAACCACGAAATGTTTCTTTACTACTCCAGACACGGAGATGTTGTTTCATTCGTTAAATAAATGATCTTTTACAAACAAACAAAAACATGAATTTTCTTTATTGGAAAGAAATTTGAATTAATTATTATTATACAAACAGAGTTTGCGGGCGCCTTCTCTATAATCATGGTTTCGTATAAATTCGGATTTCATGGCGATTTCGTAAAGGCGAAAAAAAAGTGTTTTTTGTTTTGTTTATAATTCTGACGACTTTTTCAAGTGTCCTTGTACAGTTTCGCCAAGATTGTGTGCGAGAGAGAATTAAATTGCGATTGGCGTAATCGCGTCATGTTTCACGTGATACGTCGATTTCGGAAGTCCGTACGAAGGTCGGTAACAGAGAGGATAGACGGAATTAATACGATTTCGTTGATCGTAGGAGTGGGCGCCGACGCACGGGGGAGCCGGAAGAGACACGGTCGAATCGAAGTATATGGTGAGCGGGGAGGAACCGCGGCATTTTGTTCACGATGTGTGCGGAATACCGAACATTCTCGACATGACTGATCAGCATTTCAAAGAGCAGCCAATCACTATGGTTATACATATATTGGCATACTCGTGTGTCGTTCACTCCCAACTATCGTTTACTTTTGTATTAGCTGCTGCTCTTTCGCGGTATCGTTTATTTGCATATTGGGTCTGTTCCGCCTATCGGTATTTATTATTAAGCGATCCTTTGAATCCTTATCTTTTCAAATATAAAATTTATTTATGTGCATCAACGTGCACATTTTTTTCATCTCGTTGCGTAACGCTTAAGATTTATATGACCTGAATAGATAATATCTTCTAAAGTACATAATGCTTTTTTTTGCACGAATAAAAATTCAAAAGTTATTTACGATCGATCGAGTGGAAAATTTATTCATGAACGATTAATTGAATAATTACGTTATAAATGTTGTCAATAATTGATAACTCAAATAGTTTGAATATATAATTCGAACCTTTATTATTCGATGACATTCTCTTCTCTAACTTTTCTTCGCAAACTACTGATTATAATTTTAATTTCATAGATTTTTTTACATCCACTTAGCACAATTGAATAACATATAATAATTCAGCTCGAAACAATGGCTCGAACAATTATTTTATCGACGGGCAATTGAACAATTTTTCCACTAATAATTCTCTATCGACCAACTTCTTTATTGCAATATTAATCATAATTTAATTAATATTTAAATAATGCTAATTTTATTGCTTATTTTTGAATAACAACTGCTTTTGCTCATTAATGATATTTTGTCATACAAATTTCATAACAATTTTTAGTTCGTCGAGGTAACATCCAGGTACGTGTTAAACTTTAATATTTTCGAATCCCACCAGCCAATTGAACAAAAAGTTTTTGCACAAAGTAGCAAAAATGTATCCTGTGAAATTCAATAAAAATCTCCGATGGGCTAAGTTTTATTTAAATTTTAGTACAACATTTTTATTTAGCAGATTTCCAGGTCAAATTCGACCAACTTCTGTTTCCATCGACATTTATTCGCTGGCTAGGGTATCAATCAAAAATGCATGGACATGTAGGTCGTAAATCGGGACTTTCCGAACGGATTCAAGTCATTTAACTGTGCAGTGTCGTGACAATTGCCTATTCCAGGCTGTCGTATCTATCATCGAATGTCAAATGGAGATAGACCGATATCGTTTTTGAAAGTCGATTGTCACTTTATAATTTATCAAATGGAGAATATTTTTCGGAGATTGGCCGTTTATGCACAGACAATTTGTCAAATCTTGCATGATACGTGTTTGCATCAAGCCCGAACAAAAATTGGTTGCTTAATATTGTACTCTGCCTGTAACTTTTTTGTCTAGTCGAGGCGAATCCAATGTGTTTTTTTTTCTACGGCTACGTATTCAATTTGTGAAAAGATCTTGCGGAAGGTATTTCAGATCTGTGATATATTGACAAGTTGCACCATCGTTAATTTTCATAAAAGTATCTTACTGCTAAAATAATTTCGAAATTATTGTACAATAGGAAAGCATATGGTATTCGACATCAACTGTATCAATATATACAACCCTCGCTTTCCCTTTCTTGGATCATCCTTTTTTTTAACCGTGTCAAAGCTAAAGAGCATCCCTAATTCTTTAAAGATCTTTACCATCGCCCATTGTTTCTTTTTTTATAATTTTCTTAACACCAAACTCACAATCAGTCATACAATTTTCCTTTTTTGTAAATTACTAAAAATTGTGATTTGTTCAGAGAGTTGTTTACACCACGACCTATAATAAGCTGATTTCTTTATTTTGCATCTTTATACTTTTTACGATTAGGTATTTCCACCTTTACGCAGTTGTTACAATAACTGACTTCATAAGAAATAATTATTGGGAGTTTATACGTTTCTCCAATCAGGTAACAGCGTTGCATCAACAGGAGTTATAGTACCTAGGTAGTATTTAAAAAAAAACGGTTTTCCATTTTTTGCATTTTCTTTGCGGTTTTACCATTCGTACTTGAAGAAGACTCATGATGCTGTTTGTAGCTCGCGGCATTTGTAAATGAATTAGAATCTTTCCAACGTCATTATCAGCCTCTGGATATTGCTTCGGCTATACAACAAATCTATGAAGATCATAGTGATGACGGATTGTTAGAATTCCCATTGATACACGGAAAAAGAAGATGCACGACCGCTATCGAACTCATATTAGAGCGAAGAGCACATGAAAAGGACTAGGCAGAGAAGAATGGTTCGTAGACAACATCATATCGAAGGTTTGGAAACTGCAGTTGCAATGAAAGGCCTTGGATCATGGACTGTTGGAATAAATGACTCCATGCACGTTGAAACGAAACATCTTTTACTAGGTAAATGCACACTGTTTTTCAAACTAAAAATCCATTTTCCTAAAAACTATATTTTTCGAGACAGTGAGAAAAATGTTTCGAGAATGGGTAAATTTTCATATAATAATGCTTAACATTAGTACCTATTATTAATTTTATTAAGAATTTAAGACGATGTTTTTTCTCCAATTGTGATATTTTATTTATTCTTTCGTTTAAAGAACACATTTTATTTTATATTAACTAAATCTTCATTATTTTTCCATTTCAGATGATGCAGTCCATAGATATCTTCCTCACCATCAGACGCTTATTTTAAACTCCTCTCCTCCTACTACTCTCGATGATCAGCTGTAGCAGGTAGCCAAATAAATATTCTTGTAAAAAAAATGCGTATGCGCGTGGAAATAAATTTAATTCAATGTGAAAAAATACATCAAAATAATGCAAACGCATTTCCGAAAATTTTTATTGATAAATTGTTTTTTAGTCTCCTAACGACATAGGTATAATCCATTTTTAAAATTTCATTTACAAATCGTAGATACAAATCGTCAATCAAATTTCCGTTGGATTCCAAAATTATTTTAGCGATCGCATAAAATTCTCTCACACATCATTGATATCTTTTCCACGCAGTAAAAACATCTAAAAAACCACGAAGATCTAGAGGAAACTTTATCGAGTAATGTTTCAAAAAATTGTCGATGGACAGGAAAATGAGAATAGTTTTTTGGCGAAGCGAATTTCATCATTAAAATAAATTACAACTGAAATCCTGAATGTCCGACGGATGGAGATTGGTACGTACAGCTGGTGTGGAATGGATCGTATATAATTACAATATATCCTACACGAAAGATAAAATATTTTCCTCCAACAGTGAAAGGGTTAAGCAGAAATAGTCGATCATTATCCATATTCACCATTTGTCGAATACTCGTATACAACTTAATAAGTTTTTATTATACGAACGACTGTGGTCCTATATATCATCCTTACGACCATAAAGTACGCGTTCGGTTGTACGCATTAAAGTTGCGGTATTGCTCGTGTCCACGCGCCACAGCTTCGGTCTGATAGCGTAGTCCGTGATTTCTTTCGTCAATTGGCCGCGACTCAAGATACAGACGCGTACAGCGTGATTGAAAATGCGATCGGGCTACCGATAGAGAGATGGAGAGAGGGAAGAAGGACGAGCAAGAGGGGAGAGAGGGGGAGGGGGGGGGAGAGAGAGAGAGAGAGAGAGAGAGAGAGAGAGAGAGAGAGAGAGAGAGAGAGAGAGAGAGAGAGAGAGAGAGAGAGCTCGTTAGCACGCGAGAAAAGTAACGTAAAGGCACAAGTAGAGAGGGAAAAAGGAAGTTGGGCCTATCTTGTTGTAAGACCCGTGCAATGTGGTGGGCCCCACTCTGGCACCTGAGTTGTACTGTCATTCAAGCGGCCTTAAAGGCACAGTTCGTACGAGACTAGACTTCAGTTCGGCACCACGTGTCGTCAACGACGACGTTAATCGTGGCCGAATTTTTATATTTTTCTCGCTCGAAAATATTATATATCGATATATACATACATATATATATATATATATATATATATATATATATGCGTATGCGTGTGTGTGTGTATGTATATGTATGTATATATATATATATATAAATATAGATAGATAGAGACATTAGCGAGAGCGAATACAAATTTTCAGTGAGCAGAATCGTTTTTAAATATAAATTGAACAAGGATTGAAAAGAATTGTCAATATTCGTGCGAGTTTTCCGAGGGCGATAGCTGGAAATTTGATAGTAGTGAGATATACTTCGATAAAAAAAAGTGATAATCCAACGTCTCGCTCGACTTCCGAGTATAGAGAAGCGAGCTCTTTTTTTTGTTATTGGTTCGAAGTCGGTCGCTTTCGATTTGAAGGAAAATTGATTATGGTTGCGTCGAGACAGGAAAAGGGGAGTATGTATATATTTATGCGTATGTACATACCTTCGTGTTAAATCGGTACTAATATCGAGAACAAAAGAGACAATTTTGTAAGATCGCGAAATCTTTGTAAAAATGCGTCTGAAAAACATATTCCTGTGTCTGTCGCATCGTGACGAGAAGAGAACGAGCGTGACGAGTAAAGTGCAGAAGGAAATCGAGATCGATAGTTATGTCGTTGCTGAGGAACGTGGCAATCAGTGGTTACAGTTCGCCGCTGCTATAAGTGGTGAGTGAAGTGAAAATTTTTCCAACATTCTACTATCGTTGCGTACAGCGTTTGCTTTACTATTAGGCTCTCGTTCATAGAGAAATATTAATCCACTTTGAAACGAGATTATCTTATGCGGCTTGAAAATTTTCTTTTTCTTTTACGAATCACGATTAGTTTTATTTGGAATATTATTGTGCCAATATAAATAAATGTATTGGATTATGTCGCAATGTTAAGGGAATTTTCTGTAGTTGACGTTGGCAACTTTTATTTGAAAGAGAAATCTTTTTTCACGAGAAAATTAAACGGTTATTATTATTATTATTATTATTATTATTATTCTCGTTATATTATTCAATTTGTTTAAGCAGATCGATGTTGTACTAAAAATCGTTTCAATTGTTGGATTTTCATATATTTGATTGGAAAATTGTATTATTTTGTAACGAAAAAATATAGAGTAAACACTTTTGAGTGAAAGTAATATTTTATGAAGAATCAGTTTGAATTTTGGGTCCGCAAAAACGTAAATTGAAAAAAGATATTCACCAGTTGCGACGCTGATTTTGATCCACGTATGTAAATAGCGTGCGCTGATTTTATTGATTTTAAATCGGCATACTTGTTCGTAATCATTTGGAGGTTGTCGATTGTCGATTAAACGAGCTCGATCCAATGAAGTTTGGGCGCACGAACACAATCGCATATATGTATATACCTATCGCCAATTTAATCGACATAAAAGAACGAGCAACCGCTTTATCTCGTCTCATTATACACGGAGAGGCTTGTTCAGTTCCGGTACCTATCGAAGAATCGAATATCTGGACCGAACGCACCCTCGCTCAGTGTGTATTAACGACCGTCACGAGCTGTCCTCTGTTCGTACCAATTATTCTCCATTGAATGTCATTTCATTCAGTTAATCGAATAAAAGGCTCATATGTTTTTATATATACCTATGCAACGTTTTGTATCAGCTAAGAATAAAGTTCTTTACCTCCATGTTTTCAGACTTAGATAAAGAATAATTTGTTGCTTCGACATTGAAAATTTTATACCAACCTGTACTCTTTATAATGATATTTTCTTTTAAATAATTACCTATCACTCAGCGGAGCATTTTTAAAACTCAACAGAAATGGTTTATCATTATTATTGACCGTAATAAACACATTATCGCAAATAATAAAACTTACAATAAATATCTTTAATTTATAATTAAGAATTTGCTTCGTATCGGGGGACGCGGGGTCAATTGCATCACTTTCATTTTAATCGCAGCCTTTTTTCTGGAACACTCTACGCTGCCCTCGAAACACATTTTCTCGCTGCTTTTAAATTAATGTATTTGATTATATTCTTGTTTTAAGAACACTGTCAAATTGTAAAGTGGGAAGAGGATCAACTGGATAAATTTTCCTGGCAGTTAGCTCTTATTGGAGTTCACTGACACTGATGGTCGCTATGTTATTGTTAGCAGATTAAATGGAAATATCATTCAATTTACGAGTAATCGTCGCAACCTTCGGGTAAAACCGAAGCATTGAAGAAAATAGAAATAGCTGCAACTTGTAGAGCCAATAATGATAAATTCTTCTGAAAAGTTTGGTCATCTCGCGAAACAGCCACGTCAATCGTAATAGACCAGAATAGTTCCTCGTGTTTCTCCATCGCTTTACTAATCCTCGATCGAACGACAATTAAACTAACTGCTTTGATCAGCCAGGGTTCACAAGATAAGGGTGCATAGGGGATGATTGATTTTTCTCTGTTAAGATTGTATGTTTCAGATTCCACTTATTGACTCGATATTTCAGCGGTGAACAAAAATTATATTAGGAGATTCGTGAGTAGAGGTATTTGAAATACACAGATACACAGATTTTTTCATTTTTATTTATATACGGGACAGAGCCATTTTTAACGAGGAAACTTTGTTTCTACGACCTTCGATTAGTCTTCACGGTATTAAAAAAACGAGGTCAGCTTTAATTGAGATCCAATTTTCACTATAATTCATTATCGAGAAAACGTTGTAATTGTGAGACTGTTTTTTAACCTTTTAGACGAGATTTTTCAAGCTGGTGCAATTGACCTTATCCCCTCATGTAATTCACCATCGTCAGGGTTATTTGTTTCACTGATAGTACTGCCTTTGACACGAACCATGAACTATATGGTATTCTGAAGCTGAAGGCTATTGCGACGCATTTATTAATCATCTTTATATCTATTTCATTTCGTACGAGTACATAACAATGACCGTTGCAGATGGTCTTGAAAAAAAAAAGACTAATATTTATTATCAACACGAATAACTTAAATATGGAAAATTGAAAAAAAAAATAGTTCCCATCGTTATCCTATTATCTGCCTAGGCTTCAAAGTTGTGGAATAAATGAAAGTTTTTTTACAAAAAAATTGAAAATCTTATAGAAAATACGATTTGAAAACTTTGTTCGATATTTTTTTATCAAAAGTGTGTTGAAAATATGGCCCATTTTTCGCAAAGTTATGGACGGTTAAACAGAAAGTAACGTAATTTTTGAAAAATCGATATCTTGAAAACGTTTTATCTTTCAGCCAAAACGAGAACATAGTAATTTAAAAAAAAACGGTGATACAAACGCTAAATGGTGTCCGGTTTGGCGTGGAATGCCCCATATGTATATTACAAATAGATATGCATCTTCATAAATCAAGCATTTATTGGTAATAGTTGTTCGAGCTTTTTCACATCGGAAAAAGACAAGATGCAAACTACGCTGCAATTAAACCCACTCTCCCCTATCTATATATTCACATGTACCTATATACTATACATATGTATGCCCCGATGAAGCGTATCGTAAATTGGTTTTTCTGGCGGATCAAATTACGAGATTACTACTGTCGAGATTCGAGTCTTTAAGCTCTTAATTGCCATTATTTCTGCTTTTATAAACTGTCGGTAAAATATCTTCTTCTTATTCCAAGAGAGAGGGGGGGGGGTGGGGGAGAAGAAATATAACTTTTGGTCTATTACCGTGGGGATTCAACGTTACGTAACAAGTTTCGAACGTCTATTAGCTATGCCCATACACCGTTTAATATTCAGACAATTTTTCCTTTACACCGTGAATTAGATACGTATCGCGGTTGAATCGTGATTTATTGGAAAGCAATTTCCCTCGCGAGATCTATTGATTGTTCGATAAATGAGTTGTACTATCGATTATTGTTCGTTCGGCAAATTGCATTTTGTTTTTTTCACCGTCATTGTTTCGAACAGGCTTGTCGCCTGGTTTCGATTTCGTATAAGACCAAACAACGACGAAGAGATGCTCATGCAGCAGTTAATTCCTCACTGGTTTAAGTCAGGCTCACACTCAATAGAACGTCATTACGATTGGAAATGTTTGTTGCGAAACTCGCGTAATGACCACGAGGAGACGCAGAATTTCAAAAGAAACGACAACGCGTATGAAATAAACTTAGGTATACGTGAAAAAGGAAAATTCCAATGGTATAATCAACTAACAGTTTGGCAATTGATGCAGGTCACGGAATTTTCATTTGCTTATTGAAAAAACACAACTGTTACGATTTCTTCGGCTTCTATTTTCACCCGGCTCGTATAAAATTATAAAGCTTTTGAGGATTTTAAGAAAATAGTTTAAAGTTTGGTTTATTTTGAAGAATGATTAAAGGTATTAATTTGCGAAAAAGTATTGCAACGTGCGTGAATATCAGTCATTAAGCTTGCCCGAAAAAGACAAAGAATCAAGAAAATTGTATTTTGTTGTTAGGTATAGGCGAAAGCTTTGAAAAAACAATAATGAGAAAGCATTGTATTAAAAAGTGTTTATATAATATTGCAGTTAAAATTTACAATAGTAATTTTCATAGAAGACTAACTCATCTGTAGTATTTTAAGATGAATGTTAAAGTTAACATCGATTTTTGTTTGGATTTGAATTAATGGAAATAATCAACTTTTTGGGTCAACGCTGATTTTTAACGCATGGATCAAAAACTTCTTTTTGTGTCATTGCCTTTTAAACGTACGTATTTAAAAATACTTATCCAAGAAAACTCTAGCGAACTCTTCAGCATCCATATCTGTTTAATATAGCCTTGGCCGATTTCTTTTCGCGCATTTTTAATGATTTGCATAGATGATCTTTGGAACGGTGTAAAAAATATCAATCTTTTTTCTTTAAGCTATTTTAAATATTTGAAAAATGGTAAAATACATGTACGGTAAAAGAACGCTATTTCGAAATCCGTACTTGTATATGTTTACTTGTGTTCCAAAAATATGCATCTAAATCGACATTGATGATTATACGTTACTCGACGATTCCTTAGTGCTACATTTGACAAACCAAATCATCCATCGATTAAAAACGTAAGATAAATTTAACGAATTTTATTGAGAAGAAACTGATTTAAAAAAGTCTTTAAAGGACAATTGGCGCCAACTGGTGCGTCATTGGTATCCTTATCGAGCATACTTTTTTCACTATCAAGTATAGATACATTCTTCGGTCATTCTCGGAACTACGTCATTGACATCACTTTTTCTTGTGAAAAGTTGTCCAAACGATTATTCAAATGAAAGCGAAAGGGCGACTTGTATACCGCGCATGTTATTATACTTCCCCCTCTCTTTCTTTTACTCGATATAAATACATGTAGCCAGTGTTCGAGAAAAAGCGCTGTCACTAAATTCCGGGAAAATTTCGTAATAGCAGATTGCAATTTATCGCGTTAACCGACTGACGGGGACTACTTTCGAGTATGAAATAATAGCCGTTTGCACACGTTTGGTTTATTGGTCGGTTACCACGCCAAATGGTGAACAGAAGAGTGCTGTGTACACATAATATAGTGAATGTATATTTGTATATAGATGCGACATGGTTTGAGTTTGTCCGCGATTGGCAAGTGCTTGGTAAGACTCATCTCGATATGTAAAAGTGCTTGAGACTGTGAGTATCGGATCGTATGTAGGATTGCGACATAATTTAAGACTGATAATTATACAGGAAGGATACACCCAGTATCAGGTTCTGCGTGTATCTCCCTGGGTCTCATAAACAGCCGTTACTATTTGACATTGAAAGAGGATAAGTCATAGACACATGTGTATATATATATATATATACATATATTACACGTTGAAATGCATTGAGAATTCTTCGGTGCATATTGGTGGAACGTTCATTTAGCAATGTATCGACGATCGGGACGTAATGTGACGGCGATTTAACGTTGGTTATCACTTTGAAAATATAGTAATAATAACCGTGGTGGCCAATTATCATTATCATCATTATCATTATTATCAGTATGAATTAAGTTGAATTAAAAAAACGAATGATACTGGTAACCATAAACAAAAGATCGATCGTTTAATGGATTCATTATTAAATTCGATATAATTATCAATGACAAGGTTATTTTCTTCGTTTAAGAAAAGTGATTAGGATAAATTTGTAACAAATGCTGCGATCGTACAACGGACGATCGTACTAAGCAAATGTTTCCACCCATCCTTGGACGTGATTTCCGTATAAAGTACTTCAAGGATTGAAGAAAATCATAAAAAAAAGGTTATCGATAATCAACTGCCGATAAAGTCGATGATCAATTAACTCCGTTCATCAATGTAAAGGCATCCAGCGGCACACTCTAAGGTGTCCTTTACTTTTATCGATCTCCTACTTTTATTGTTTCTTTAATTCTCACAATCTAATGAATTTATTTCCAGCTTATTCTTGTTAATGATATTAAATTTATTTTAATTAGTACTTATATCAAGTGTAATAATATTGATTTATTGTTTCCGTTCTGTTCGCAGCTTGCCTAGCTCTAATGGCATGCGGTGGTCATCTCAGCTGGACATCGCCGGCTTTGCCTTATCTCAAGGGACCCGATTCGAGTTTTACGGTGACGAAGGGTCAAGGCTCGTGGATCGTCTCGTTGTATACCCTGGGTGGTATATTCGGTTCTCTATTGAGTCCCGTTTGCGTCGACAGATTGGGTCGTAAAATGGCTCTATTGGCATTCGCATTACCCCAATTGGCAGGCTGGGGTCTCATCATAGGAGCCCGCAGCGTCGTTATCCTCTACGTCGCAAGATTCGTGGCTGGAATAGGACACGGTGGTATATACAACGCGGGCGTCATTTATCTCGGTGAGATCGCCGACAAAAACATACGAGGTGCTTTGGGAACATTTTTGAAAATGTCCTCGAACGTCGGCAGCCTGATCATAACGGCACTTGGAGCCTATTTGCCTTACTGGGAGTTGAATCTTGCGGCTCTGTCGATTCCGATTCTGTTCGTCGTGACATTCGGCTTCATGCCGGAGACACCGTACTTCTACCTGATCCGCAATAACGATGAAAAAGCCGAAAAGTGTCTGATGAAGCTGCGGAGACTTGAAAAACCGGAAACGGTCAAGGAAGACATGACAATGATGAAGGACGCCGTTGAAGAGGCCCAGAAGAATGGAAAAAATTCTCTTCTCGATCTGTTTCGAACTCGTGGCAATCGCCGAAGTATGCTAATCCTTCTGGGATTGAAAGCGACTCAACAATTTTCTGGGCATATGGCCATAGTGGCTTACACCCAGGAAATTTTCAATCACGGGGCTACACCCGTTACCCCGGCGGAAGCTGTCGTTGTCCTTGGTGTTGCGCAGCTCATCGCTGGAATCGTCGCTGCGGGCCTCATAGATCGCGTTGGCCGAAGAATTCTCATGCTCGTTTCCGGTCTCTCTGCCACCGTCGCTCTCATTGCGGTCGGCGTGTTCTTTTACCTCAAGTACAGCGCCAAAGCCGATGTTTCCGCGATCTCGTGGTTACCCGTAGCGGCGATAATTGCCTACGAGGTCATGACTGCACTTGGAATCGGCACGTTGCCTTACGTTCTGCTCGGTGAATTATTTCCTACCAACGTCAAAGCACCGGCAGTCGCCAGTGGAATCATAGTTGGATCGTTCTTCGCCTTCATCGTTGGACTTGGTTTCGAGGGCCTCAATACCGTTGTTGGTATACACTGGACCTTCTGGATATTTGCAATATCGTGCGCTACTGGTACGCTCTTCGTTTATTTTATTACACCGGAGACCAAGGGAAAGAGCCTAGAGGAGATACAAAAAGAATTGAATCCACCGACGATCTCACCAGCCGATCCGTGAAGGGATACCCTATGTTTCAAGTGCGGAAACATTATTTGGATGGAAAATAAAGTGGGGCGGCAGGTCGAAATAGTCGTTACGTCGTTCAATGGACAAAATCGGCTTACCAATTTTTATTCAAGGCTTCGTTTGCCACTTTGAGTATATAAACCCACACGGATTAAATTCGAACAAGTTCGACGGTCTTACCGCAACGAATTAAGAATTGAGAGTCGTTTTTACCATTTGACACTCGGTGCCTATTCGGTCGTTACTTCTACTACCTTTGCAGTCCAAATACCAGAATCCTAAATTTTAATGGTGTATGTTTCGTAGGCATCACCAATTCCTGTTGTTCTTTAAAAATGTATTTGTTTACAATTCATATTTATATACATGTATACGTGAAAATAATCGTTATCCGAGAAATTTCAACATTCCAGATGTTCCAACATCGATTCATTTCGCTCGAGGTATTATCTTTGAATATAAAGTGTAATTGATCGATCGTACTATCGATTAAGCAAAATCTTTCGATCCATGGATGAAATGAAATGAAAACAATCGATGATTAATGGCGACGATTATTCGGGCAATTCACTACTTGGAACAAATTCATTACTTTTAAACCTATGTCATAAAAGTTGACTCTCTGCTTAAAAAGGTATTGCTCACAATAGGTCTTATTAGAACAAGTGATTTACTTAAATTAGCCGAACGTTTATTAGGAAGACGACGGCGTTTAAAGTACACATGACTCGTTTAAATGTATTTTTTTTAACCGCAAAGACGTGTGTTGCGTGACAAAAATCATCATTGTTATAATAATGCGAGAAATATCTACGTATCGACGAATACTTTTAGACGCCTTATATTATGTATATTTGCCAATTTGTTGGGCGAAGGACAAGGCAGGGCCACCTTTGCATTCGTCTTTTCCTTTAAGAAGATATCTGTGATCTAGTATGTACCCGGCGTAGCATAGTGCAGTATATACGCATATTGTATATACGTATATGTATGTATGATGAGAAATGTATTAGCGAAGGAATGTCCGCGAGGTTGACCGCGCAGAACGGAAGTGGATAGTGCGATACGACCTCGCAGCGGCGATTGGAGAACATTCCTCGAGATTCACACACACACACACACACACGCACACACACACACACACACACACACACACACACACACACACACACACACACACACACACACACACACACACACACACACACACACACACACACACGCACACAGGTATACACCGAAACTCATAAACTTAGTATTATTTATTTGTTATATAATTACACTTACGTCAAAATAAGTAGATTTAATGATACTCGTGTTTAGAAGGTAATCGTTTTCAATATTTCGATAATTTGACTCGTTTGACCGTAATGAAAACGTAGAAAATAAACCTGTGTATGTATCGCTGCGTATTTACGTTAAATCCGAACGTCTAAAAGATTGTATAGATTGTAAATGATTCATCGAGATATTGAAAATAAATGAGTTAATAATGTATTGAGTGAGCCTTTGGATGGAGGTGATGAATGGAGGGTGCTATACAAAATGTATCGTCGCACGCGACAGCATTTCGGTGCCAAATAATTACAAAGCGGTTATAATAAAGTACCTATTGACGTCCATCCTACACAGGTCGACACAAATTTTTTTTTTTAGCCGTGTTTCTGTTTTATTGCGACATAAATTCCGATGCTAGGTATCGAAAAACATCATCATATCTAACCTTAGCTTTTAAAGTTTACTTTTGTCTGTTTTAGACAGTTAAAACAAAGTTCTTTGGCAACAAATTTAAACCTCTGTGAACCTTGTGAAACGTATTTTAACCTGCGGATTTGGAATCAAGATAAAAAATGTAGGTATACCTCATTTTGCCTGTGTTATTTGCAAAAATACTTTAAAAGATGCGAAACTACATAGAAAATAAAATCTACAAAAGTTTCGAACATATTAACATTGTTGTAACTTCAATAGTAAATAACTGTATTATCAAGGATAACACATCGAAAATATGATGGGAGGTTACATTTGGGGTTTAATACGAGAAAGTCCAGACAAGCATAAAGACATCACTAAAAGTATTCATTTTTGAACTTGATTTTTTATATTTTTACATTTGCATGCTATTAATAATCATTATTCTTGAATTAAAAAGACTCCAATGTTTCCAATGTTGACTCAATTTGTTTCTGTTTGTGATTTATAATAAAATTATGAAAATATCAGCCATTTTTCTTAAAATTGGAAAAATTACTCCGGTTTATACAAAAGAAAACTTTGATCAAAGAAAATTATATTTCCCTTTGTTAGTAACGTAAAAGAAACCAAAATTTGGCATTCAAGAGTTAGACCCAAATATCGTGTCGACCGCTGTTACATACGTCCGCTCTCGTCAAATATAAGGCACGGCTGTATTGTACTTTTTTATACTTTTATGTAATGGCTCCACATTCCTATCCCTTCTTTTCCACAATAGAAGTCGATACTTCTAATAACTTTTCCTGCCAATCACCAATTTATGTACTTACTCAACAGGTCCAATCTTTCATCCAAACTCTTTCTTAATCTCATCTGCTCTTTCCAAAAGAGTTCTTCTCCAACACCAACGCTATTCATTATAACACCTCTCATGATTATTCATTTACTTTAGCCAGTGATTAAAGAATACAAATTTCAAATCTAATTAAACTAATTCGAATTATTCGTCGCACCGCCTAACTGCACATTGTCACAATTGCGAGTTGGCTCAATAATTTATTCATTTTGGAAATCGACCAATTGGTCTTACATCGACACGCGTCAATCAAATTACATTCTGACGATGTTTTGCTAATGCAATGCGGTTCTTAGTTTTCAAGTGGTTTTCGGTGTATTCTGATCTACTCGGGTTTTTAGGAGTTGCGCAAGTTCTAAACGAATTAATAATTTTTTTCAGATTTTTTCCTTTTGGTGCATATAGATGCATATATAGAGATATTAATTTGAAAAGTTTAAAAGTTCGAGCTATGAGACAATAATGTCAACGAACGTCCTAATAATAAAAATCGAGGTTGCGTTTTTGAGCCTCAGGTGGAGCGATTTTTGGTAGATCTTGACAAATCTACATACGTACTATAATAACACTCAACGAGAGGTGATTCCACGGTCCCATGCACGTGTACAAGTACTTACCATATCGTCACTCATCGTTGAATGATGAATACTGTGAATTCCCGGCCATTGTCATAATTTTACCCTACTGTACCAATCATTACCAGTCTCGATAATAATTGAAATATATTTTATGCCTTAGGTACAGGGGCGGGTGGGAAAGAGAGGTACTCTCACACCTATTAGCCAACAACACGTGGTCTCTCTGGACTTATGGGAAATTTAATGCGGCCATTAAAATTAATGATGATTCGCATAGTTCACGAATTATCAATTTAATTATTGAACTTTATATTTACAAGTGTTGGAACTGAGTTTCTGTCACAATCGTAAACGACGTGTGTATACAAAAAAATATACTCACTTCTAAAAAATTATTTGTAAACGAATTGAATTTTGGCATTTATGGTAAGAAAAGTTTGATATTTAAGGTAATTAAATTTTAGATGCGTTCAAGATTCGCTCGTTGTTGTCAAGCATAAACAATCAGAATGTGTTTCGTGTGATTGAAACTTGTTTGGCGAAATCATAATATATTAGTAACTAAGCATTTAGCCCATCTGGACTGCTTTGCTTCAAATGAAGATTTCTTCGAAACTATTCAATATTTCAATATAGGTACCTTTTCTCAGTAACCGTACGTTCGATTTTCGTCATTTTTGTCGCGTGTGTGTATATTAAAGTGTTATAAACAATGTGCTGACCCATTTTTTCGATATCTTGTTTCAGAACTTTTCTCGGGTTGGAATCGTTTTTTCAAAAAAATGAAATTTTCAAAGTCGTCTTTTCAAAAAAATTAAAACTTGTTAGTTTTCATTTCTTTTGAAAAGACGTTAACAAAGAAAATATGTCGATACGATGATGAGATTTCGAGAAAAGGTACATTGCAAGTAAAAAAACACAGCTTTTCAGGAGACACGATTATTTAACGTTCTTCCACTGCTCAGAATTTCATGAAATTTGAACCATACATATCAAGAAAGACATGTACGTTCAGAAAATAAAATTTGAAAAAGCATTTTTTGACTCTGAAATATGTCGAACCCCCTTAAATTCATTAAAAAAAGTTGTTTCACATCGACTAAAGAGCAACATACTGAAAATTCAAATTGATCTCAGGTAAAGTTAATTTGTTATATAATAAACAAAATTATGATTTTGTCCCCATAAGATTTGTTATAAAAACTAATTGAAGCTTCTATGATGTCATATAAAACTGCAAAATTTCAACAGGCTTCATCGACCAAATAATCGACATACTCTTTGTATAATGTTGCAATATTTAACATGGGCTCTTATGGGAGATTGCAAAAATGCCGATTTTCAAGAATAAATGTCGTGTTTTTTAGTGAAATTTAACGGAAACGCTATAACGACATGACTACCTTAAAGGCACTTCTGTAAATCTTAGAAATCTGTTAATCTCGATCGGTTCTTGTGGTATTCACCAATTTTTGTTCTCAATACCATTACTCAATTCATATGACGCTTAGTCAACGTAGTATTCTAGAAAAAAAGGGTTGCGCTAAATTTCATCACAATCTACGAGTATTTTTCCATACCGAAGAATTTACAAATCGTGTTTCGCAACTATTTATCTCGCAGTCAAGAAACAAATTTCAAGGAAAATATCTTGCTATTGAGAAACCAAACTTTGGTCGAACTTATCAACTCGAATGGAATTACGGTATTTCGTTGGCGACTTACGCTTTGAAAAGTAATTTCAGAATCGTTCGCCATTGATTTAGGATTTAGTTTTAGTTGGGGTCATCAGAATGTTTGTCCTGGAGTTATTATCGCGAACAGTTTATTATCTCCCAACAATTTTGCACCGAATGAGAGAATTGCCGACGTTACAATGATTAAACAAAAAACGAGTTTTCAGAAATTTGCCATGATAAGGGAATTAGCCATGCGAGTGCCATTATCTCAATTCGTTAAATTATTCGTTTTATAGTTTTCCTTATAATATTTTAATATTCTGGATTTTTCGATAAGTAACAATTGAACTATTTATATTTTATTTCTTTGACGACAGTAAATGCCCTTGTTTTCAATAATTCTGTAAATATTCAGTAAAACCCAAAGTGTTCAAAATATCTGATTCCGATTCGTATTACGCTTGTGCTTTTCGTAAACCCGTTATCCACGTGTAAAAATAATGGATTACAGTTTCTGTTACGAATTGGGGGGGGGGGGGTTGCACATCCTTTAAGCCACCATCTCAATAAATTTGTTCATCCCTTATAAACGATCGGTTCCATACTCCACGTGAATTTTCCCCGCGAACGATGTACGTTCCTTAGGTACGTGCGGCATAAAAATCCGTATGGCAACAGCAGCAGAAGTAGCAGATAATTTTTAGGGTGCGAACGTGTTGTGGAGAAATCGAGAGAAAGAGAATCGTGTGCTATGAAAGATTTTGGGGTCTTCGTATAACGGATCGAAAACGAAATTTACCACAGGGCATAACCGCGACAGCCCCTATATATATATAGTGGTTTAGAAACGAACTTGGGTACATAGACATCGTTCTTGCACGTACGATAATAATTTCTCCCATTAAGATATTTCCAGCACGTAAAATATAACCCTGGCGCAGGGGCCTAGTTTTTTCTGAGACAATAGAATCCAGCGATGCCGTCAGCGCTACATCAACTTGGATAATCTCATCTCTGATAATGAATTGTTTGTATATATATATATATATATATATATATATATATATATAGAAGGTATATTTATCGGTAGATTATTATCGAGTGACGTGAATTCGATGCTTCCATCCACAAATTCTCGATTCATTTTTCTTTCTGCCTCTAGAGTCTAGGCATTAGTTCCAGATACAATAATTCTCTTATTGACAAAGTGTTTTGTAGCTAAATTGATCAGACGGAAGAAGGGGAAGTGTTTTACAATTATCGATGAAAATAATCGCAAATCAATTTATCTATGGTGGGTAAGTATGAAATCTAGAAACTTACCGATGATTATTTGATTAGACAGACCATTTTTGAGCGCCTCAAATAATAATTGGATACGGTGTAGAGATTTAATCGACATAACATGGTGGCCTTTAGGTCAGCTTTTTATTTTTTATCGAAATTTATGACAGGCTTTTCTTCACGTGCGTATTTTCAAGGAACTATCATCAGTTAAGTCCAACACTTTTACGCATCCCTCTTCTCGTGTTATGTATATTATTTATTTATGCATGTTCAATCCCGCGTTTACTCGACTAAAAGCTTTTCGATGATTCTGTATACCTACTACTGCAACTAGTTGCAAATCTGTTGTTGTGCATGTTGCACCTGCTGTCTACAGACAATAAAACTTCTGTTTCCCCTGACTGAGTCCTTTCACCACGTTTTGTTTCGGCCTTTCGACCACGTTTTACCACGTTTCTTCGTCAGCATTTCAATATGTATGCTTATAAAGCTTTTTTTGTCCCTTCTACTTTTGGATATTTGATCGTAGAACTTTGTTCCGGAGCCTCTCGGATCGCTTCCATGTTTCATGTTTGCAGATGTTCGTCATCCGAGAAAATCCATTCTTTCGAAACAATGTTTCACGTCTACTTCCCATTAGTTTCGTCTTTATTATTTTTTCGCATTCTCGAATTTGCTCGGGTGTCGTGCGTTTTTTATAATTGAAGTGAAACTTCTTATGACGCACCGGGCGTGAAAATTGAAGCTCGTAGCGACATCGAGATTTATGTTTTTGTTCTTTTCTTTGTGCGGTACTTGGTGGGTCGCCATACCCTGTTGTGTTGACCCCTTGCTACTAAAAGATGGGGTGAGATGGCGTCATATGTATTTATTAGAGAGAATACGGACTAGATAAAAACGATTGGATAGAATATGAATTTAACTGTCCAAACGTTAAGAAGTTTCATTTCTAATATGCGCAGATCATGCACACAATGTTTTTTCATGTTGTAGCCATAAGGACGTCACCTTGCTCCTAATATTGAACGTCATGCGTCGCGTAAGCGGTATTTCCTACTTTTTTTTACCGGACTTCTTTTGCGGACTTCTGCCCTTCTACCCTTACATACATATATCGACCATTCTAAGCCTTGCTGTTGCTCTTTTCCACTCTCATTGTCAGTTTTGAGCATGTGCCTTTGATTTTGCACATCTTGTCTTTTTGACTTTTCTCGTCTTTTTCCATCTGCCAAAATTTCGTGCGACTTTCACGCAAATTGCTCATACTTAATGCGTTATAACCTGTTCCTTACGGTGTTTGTCCGAACGTTAAATAATTGTAAGTTGATGAAAAATATATAAGAGACAATTATTATACTTATTCATTTTTCTATTTGGTGATTGTGAGAGACGGAGCCCTCCCGATAGTGTCCTCTAACAATCATGTTAAAAAGAAACATCACATACCTACCTAAGTATTTTATGAGAATTGTAGTATGGCTTTAAATAAAAATGCCAACGTATGATAAGACGGTTGTCTTAGTTGCAAAGGTGGAAGAATCGAAAAGTTAATAATTTTTTATTACAGGAATAAATATGATATCGAATACTTACTTGTCTGTCAAATAATTTCAATTCGCTAATAGCTATTGTCTATTCACGATTATCGGTGTGGTCAATAATGTGCTAGTCAATTAGAATATTGCCTTTTTCTCCGCGTAAATGATCACGAGACCGAAGCGTGCCCAAATTTCGTCGAATTGGGCACAAGAGCGAAAGCGAGAAGATACGACATTACTGAAAATGGTTTGTAAATAGGAGTCGGAAGATTCCATAGAAAATTCCGATTAAAACGAATAATATTTGACCATTAAATTTACTTTTACGGGCTTAATATATATGGGCAACGATGCAAATACTCGAGGCTAAAAAATTCCATTTCAACTGTTGACGACGGAAATTAGCGAGTTCGTGTTCACAAGAACAATTCCGTATTATACGTGACATTTTTCACTTGTAAGGAGCACACGAGTAGAAAAAGTGGAGGTATTCGCAAAGTATTATCGAAATAAATATTTGTGTATCTGCGGCATTACGAATGCGCCGAGCTACTTTTTCTGTAATTTTCTTCAACGCTTCCCTTTATTTGTCAGTTTAAACTAAACTTGCAAACGATCTCTTAGGATAACAATAACAGATCTACATATTTCCAAAAAGCTTTATTCTTTTCTTGAAACAAAGTAAAGACAAGGATAAATTCCGTATTTTCTCTCGTTGTGAGAGAAAGTTTTTGAGAAAAAAAGAGATTGTTTACGAAACTTTCGACGATATAAATTGCAGATTAATATTAGTTTTATTCAATACATCTCCACGATTGTTTCTCAAAATGATAAATTGCAAGTATCACGATAACATACGATTTATCCATTGTAATAATTAAATCTCAGAAATTTCTAGAAAGTACTGCTTAAACCACTATTAACTATCATAATTATATTACCCATTCAAATATTTACCTTTTCTACAAAACGCGATGCAATTATAATGAAACTTCGAACTTTTCGGCCAATTAGATTTGAGCAGCCATCATTTTCACGGAGTGATTCTCGGCGTCAGTAGGGAAAGGTTGGATAGCCCCGGACGACAGGTAACCTCGGCCACTGTCAGTTCTAAGCGATCACGTCCGCATAGATAAACAATACAAACCTTGAAACATTCGTAGCGCCGTGCAACTGAATATTCCTGATAGTAGTGAGTCGATCGTCGAGCGAACATCGAGTCACAATCGTTTATTTCACTCGTCGAAGATGTTTGCGAATACGGTTTACTTTGTGGATGTAGTTATTGTATATTAAATGTTATTGTTATATTTATTAGTTTATTAGGTTATTTTTGTCGTTAGATTTGTAGCAATTGTTGTTATAAATAGAAACGGATCGGGTATGACCAGACACTTGTTGTGTTGAAAGAATGCTTTTAATTTTAATAATTCTAATGCATATTTTAAAAACTCTGCAGGTACTATATTTTAAGATAAGTATATAAAATATTATATCTGTTGCGGATAATTTACAATATGCTAAAATTCATGAGAAGCCTCGCACAAAGAGTGAATTGGAACGAAACAGAATGAAACAGGATATATTGTGTGTAAAGGAAAAAAGTTATACCTAATAGAAGCAGCTGACAGGTAATACGATGTGCCCAGAAGAATCCTTCATGATTTGGCGAAAGGTTTTAATAGCGGATAAGATATCGAGTTGAAGGCAAAACTGGGCTGATTCGAAGATACATTCTCAGAAGATTATTCATAGGAATTATATAATTATGTAAGGGATCTTGATAATGGCTTGATGTCGCGGATTAAACTTGAATTTTTTAAATTAGCATTTCAAATTTCCGCATGGCTTTAAGGAAGAGTAGAAAATGGCCGGGAAGGACTTTTTTACAGCTTCACAAATAAATATCTAGATATTGTTCTCAGAGCTCCATAATTATCCAACGTTGCGAGGACTGTTGGATTTAAAAAATTCTAAGTTGAACGTTTTTATGATTAGTTCCATCAATTACTTACTTCAGGAAAAAAAAATTTCTCCCTCCGAAATATACAATGCTAATGAAACTGGGGTCTCCCCACTGTTCATAAAATTGAGAGTCATTTCTACTAAAGGGAAATACCAAATTGGCAAGTTAACTTCCGGTGAGAGGCGAAGAAACATCACCGTTGTGTTTGCTATGAGTGTGACTGGTCATTTTATAACCCCTCCTTTCATTTTTTCGAGAAAAAGGATGAACAAAAATGGTCGTCCGATGATTGGAGCTCCATCCGAAAGCATTACTATTCTACGTAAAAGTGACTGAATGAATAGAGAAATATTTTTCATGTGGAGGCAGCATTTTAAAGAGCATGTGTAGCCTTCAACGGAAAATCCTTTCCTTTTATTTCTTGAGGGTTATGGAAGCCACACGGAGTTGGCAGTGATAGAATATGCTCATATTAACAATATCCAGATGCGTTACACTCCACCATACACAACACATAAACTGCGATTGCTCGACAGGGTATTTTTTAAACCCTTTAAGGCTGTATTTGCTTCAGAAAGCGCAGTGTGCATAAGATGAAATCCGTGCTGCCCTCGTTAATTTGGCTTTTACTAAAGCAGCTAGATTAGAAATAGCACATAGTAGGTGCAAATGATCAGAAATTTATCCTTTTAATCGAGATATTTTCAATGAATTTTTTTTTGCCATCTGACTTGACCAATATTGAACAGAAGTCAATATTGACTGAAAATTCACCATGCAACATTATTACCATTGATGCACCAGCAGTCATTGTCAAGTCTTATATCGCGCGTAACAATTAGTAAAAATTCTGATTATTAGTTATCCACTGATGCAACCAGCCATTAAGGGGGGAAATCACAGCAGAGCACGAAAAAATAGGTATATTTTCGGGATTTTTTTTTGGCTCAATGAAAGGTTTAATCGAAAAATTGTAATGTAGGTTTTATATCGTTAGTAATGAAGTACAAAATGAAATTTTTTGAAAAGCAAATATCTGAAAATGGCGGCTCTGCAGCACAGTTCTGAAGCCGCTTTTTTTGGAAGGGGGAGGAACGAAACCTTCCTTAATTCTTGAACTGGAACATAAAACTGAAAATTCTTAGTTTCTATATAACATCAGCTATAACACCACGTAGGATTTTTTCGATATATTGATTTTCCACAAAATGGTGCACGTTTTAAAAAAGTTACAAATGTAACGAAAAAAAAAACGTCATCAAATTGTCGATAAAACAAAAACTAAGCAATATTTCAAAAAAACCCTACGTGGCTCTATAGCTGATATTATATAGAAACTAAATATTTTCGGTTTTATGTTCCAGGTCAAGAATTAAGGAAGGTTTCTTTCCTCCCCCCTTCCGAAAACAGGGCCTTCGGAAATATGCTGCAGATCCGCCGTTTTGAGCTATTTATTTTTGAAAAAATTGCATTTTGTACTTCATTACTAACAATGTAAAAATTACTTTACAGATTTTGGATTAAACCTTTTATTGAGCCAAAAAAAGATCCCGAAAATATGCCTATTTTTTCGTGCTCTACTGAGATTTCCCCCCTTAACTAACCATCACCACTAACCATTCATCAATCGTGATACTATATATCAATTGTTAAAACACTTTTCCCTCATTCTACTGACCTAAGAAACCCAATAAAGTGAAATTATGGCATCTTCCCTCTTTAAGAACACATTAGCGAAAAACATGGCATCGACCAATAGAAAGAAGATTGCAACCCATAAAAATGGCGCAGTAATGGCGACAAAGAAAAATCTTTGAACAAAGTAGAGCATTCAAAGTTTGACTAGAGACCTGGAAACAAAATGTGTCATTTGGGCGAAACCTTCAAGGAACGCTGGGTACAATGTCATAGATGTAAGAGATGAGCGCATAAAGCCTGTGTGGACATCGATCCTTCGCAGCCTTATTACTATTGTGATGTGTGATGATTGGCTAAAGATCAGATTGGTCATCGTTAATATGTATATCCTGGTCTACCTGGCAACGAATTTACTGTCAACAATTAAGGGCTGATTGTAAAACTTGATTTAAGCTAAAATAAAGAAACCATCTGGTTGTTATATAACTTTAATTACTTTGGAAATGTTATATTTAAGTTCTAGGTCCAAAATAAATCACTAAATCGGTTGATTTCTAAAATTATATGAATTTAGCTTATGTGTCCAGGATTGCTCGGCTTTCCTCCTACTTAATCAAAGCAAGACGGATATTGAAAAAAATGTGTTTGAAAAGTAGAATATTTCCAACCTAGCAAAACCGACTTTTTTGAAAAATTAAAGTTTTAATAAAATTCGAAATGTTATTAAATGGGGAAAGCCTTTCATCAGTCATTTGTAAACTGAAAACCAACCTTGTTTGTATCGCAATTCTTCCTATAGATTTTTTTCTTTAAGAACCAGAAATTTATATAACCTTGAAAATGATTTTCTTCGAAAAATGATCTAAAATTATGATAGCGAAAATGTATCGATACGATTCATCAAACGGTCGATGTCCTGAATCGTTATATCGATGTTCAAAGCTTACAATTAGATCGGTCGAATCGTTAGATCAGGTATCGCATTTACGTTGTACAAGAGGTAGGTGAAATTTCTCCACATGCCTTTGCGTACACAGTTAAATAATGAAGTGCTGGCCGTGCGGGAGTTTCAAATGAACGTTTAAGCTAGGTGCACAGAGGTGGGCTGACCGAGTAGTTCTAACTCTCTAATATATATACATATGCGTACAGATATTTAGTACGGACGAGGGCAATTTGCCACCTTTTATTTCGAAAGAAGAGCCAACAAGCATCCAGGGAGCCAGAGCGTAAAACCGGGATCGGTATAAATGCACCACATATAAGTATATATATATGTATCATAGCAAGAGAGGGGGAGCCAGAGGTCCCGGCAGAATCAAGAAGAGATTCCGAGAGTTAGCCGTCGGCGGTTATGGTTATAGATGCTGCCGGAGGGGTTTGGATGGAGAAAACACTCTGTAGATCTTTCGTGCCATTTGCCTCATCTCTCTTTCTAGGATATGCGCGTGTACTTCTATCTCTCCCTCTCTCTCTCTCTCCCTCTCTCTGTATATATATATATATTCCTATATTTCTCTCTTCCTCTACTGACGCATCACGGCTTTTGGTAGTCGGAGTCTCACGCTCTCTTAACTTTAACGTCTTGCCACTACTGTTGGGGTTCACCACATCCGAGGATGGGGAGAGAGAAAGAGAGACAGATACCTTCTTGCACCTTCGATGTTGGCGTGTGCGTATGCATGTGTGGCTGCCTTACCCCATATCAATGTTCCCTATACTACCCCGATTTTGCCTCTCGTCTCGTTTGACCTCCGCACCACTTTTACGATCTAGACCAGCATAGTCGTACGTTCCCTGTGCTCTCTATAGCCTTAAACATATATTATATACGCTCTAGCGCTGTCACCAATATCAACTGAAACTCGTCGTATATATACATTGCAAAAGATCATATATATATGTATCCGTGCATGTGTGATGTCGCTCGTTTCGCGGCTCGTATAACGCGCTCGTCTGAAACGGCTCAAGTCCGGCTCTACCGTGTTGACCATTCACTATATATACCTATGTGCCATACATAAAGCCATCTTAAGAATCTTCTTCGTTGCCAAAGCATCTTCCCTCGAACTCCAATGACACAGCCTCGTAAAGCGGGAGAGGCTCAAGAAACCTTGTTTTTTTTCCGCCGTCTCAGAGAGCTTTCATATAAGCGATAAAGGAATGATTAGAAATCGAACTGGAGTATCATAAGCTCGACGTTTATGGACTCGGCGCTATGGGCACGTTTCGGTCATCTCGAAAAAATGGAACTCGTTTCTTATTTATTTCATCGTTTAGTCTTTACTGTTAATCAAAATATTAAATGCGATGGCGATGCCACGCAGTTCCAACCGATTTTGTAGAGTAGTCGATATGGGATACATTATGGGATATAAATCAATGAAGGTTGGCAAAAAAGAAAAACAGATTTTTTTTTATAGAAGAAATATAATAAAGAATATTGCTCTTGTTAAGAAAGTTGCAACGATCATACTTATAAAGAGTGCCGCATTTTGCCCAGGTGTTTACTTGGGAACTACAAATCTTATCTCATGGACGACGTGGAAAAGGATTTTTCTGCTTGTCTAATGAAAGAAAAAAAATTATTTCAATGCATTTGAATAATTTGAAAGTAATTTAATTCAATGCAGGGACTACCGGAAATCAGAGGGAAAAATATTTAAGTGTGATAACCCGTGCGGAAAGGTTCTCAAAAGGGTCTCATACGTTTCCATAATATAATACGAATTAACTGGGATTCGATAGGTGTAGGAAAGAAGGGTCCGTACAGGTGCTATCAGGAAAGCGGCTAGGAAGCGGCTAATCCATTCTATATTATACTATTATACTTTATATTAGTCCATTGAAATGTTACAAAAATAAGGCCTAACCCTGCATTTATTAAAGTCAGCAATTTTTTTTTGATGCATATGGGATGGTATAGGAAGCTTAAGTCCAAGTTTTGAGGAAAACCCGCCATCTTGAAAAAGGGTTAAAACAGTTTTTGCGTTATAACAATGAAACTATCCACCGCGCAAGAAAATTGTTTAATTATCTTTTGTAGGAAATTAAGTTCTCTACAAATTTGCTTTTTAGACTTTTTGTCGTACAATCTGTTAGAGTTTCGGCAGTTTGGGACGACGAAAGGAAAACGAAAATGACACTCTGCAGTATTTCAGACAAACTTTATTTAGATGTGTAGGTGAACAACGAGAGCAAAGAAACGTCCGTCCTGCAAGTCTCTGCACCATGCATGGCGTGCATCGCCAGCGACATGGGGCGGTGGCGCCACGCTCTTTAGGACGGCTCGCTTGGCGAGCGCGATGTACGGGCGCGAATATTTAAACCTCCAACACGCCCACTATAAAAATTTGCGCCCGCAAGCCCTTAGTTTGATTTAATTCCCAAGCCGCTCATGCACTTCGAGTGCTTGGCGGCCGATAGGGCCTTTGTTAGGATGTCGGCAATCATCTCCTCCGTGGACAGGTGTGCGAGCCTTAATGCGCCATCCTTTAATGCTTGTCGAACAAAGTGGTGACTGATATCAATATGCTTGGATCTGGCATGGAAGACAGGGTTCTCAGCAAGCTGTCCAGCACCGATGTTGTCATTGTAGACCACGATGTCTGCTAAGTTCGAAAGTCCCAATTCCGCAAGAAAGCCTGACAGGAATTTAGCTTCCTTCGTCGCGTCTGCGATGGCCATATACTCCGCCTCCGTCGAGGACAACGCAACGGTCCGCTGCTTTCGCGACTCCCAGGATATCGCCGATCCGCAGAGAATAAAGACGTATCCGAGGGCTATCGGAGTGTCGACCGGCTTGCATTCGATCATGCCGAAGCGTTTAAGAATCTCGTTTATATAGCCCCTCTGGGAGAGACGAATCTCGCCGTGGTCGCGTCGAACCTCTATGCCTAAACAATATTTGGCGACGCCAAGATCCTTTATCTTGAAAGACTCGATTAGTCTATTTTTAATGCGATCTTCCTTGGCTCGGTCATTTGAGATGATTAAGATGTCATCTACGTAGACGAGGACGAATGTAAGGTTCCCCTTTTCGATGTAGACACACGGGTCAGCGCTAGTGGGAGTCAATCCGACGCTGCGGAGCGTCTTGTCGAGCTCCGCGTGCCATCGTCGCCCTGCTTGACGAAGACCGTATAGAGCCTTGTGTAGCTTACACACCCTCTCCGATCCTCTCATTTTTTCCAATAGCGTGCGCGCTCTCTCCTGAATCTCCGCATCTCTTTCTGTGAAAATTATCCTCTGCAACATCTCCTGCAACAACGGCGGCATTTCCATAAGTACCTCAGTATCTATCTCACCGTTAAGGTATGCAGTCTCGACGTCCAGCTGTGAAATCTTGAGATCGAACTTGGTAGCCAATGCCACCAGCGTTCGCAGGGATCCAAGGCGTGCCACTGGAGCGAAGGTTTCGAAGTACTCAATTCCTTGGCGTTGCGCGTAGCCCTTTGCAACTATGCGCGCTTTCCTGCGATCGAGATTTCCGTCACAGTCGAATTTGTTTCTCAGGACAGTTCTACATTTTATGACCCTTGCGTCCTTGGGTTTTGTCACAATGTCAAAGGTGTCGTTTCGAATGAGACTCTTGACCCCTGAATATATGGCATCGAGCCACTCGTCCTTATCCGGACCAGCCACAGCTTCGTGAAACGAAATTTCGCACGCGGTGAGCGCCGCGTGTACGTAATCACAGTCGACGAAGTCGTCGTCGGACGATTCACTGTGAGACGTAGGATCCTCTGAATTTGAAACGTCCGGTATCATGTTGTATATTTTAGCGGGTCGACCTCTTCTTCCCGTCCTCGCCTTCCGTGGTCTGCCTGGGCCGCGTCGAAGTGGTTCTCGAACCACTATGGGGCTGTCGATGCGCTCGCGTGGATGCCCTTCGGAGCCTGACTCGTCGCGAGAGGTGCTTCCGTCATGATTCCCCTGATGATCGTCCGGTACCTCGTGCGATTGTGGGTTTTGGCCTATCTCTGTCTCTCGAGTCGATATCCGATTTTTCAAATCGTTCGAGCTCGAAGACGGCTCATCCGAGATGTCGATTTCCTGGTTTCGGTAGTCTTCGCCGACTCGACGTTCGTCAAAGAACTTGATGTCGCGAGTCACGTGGACCGTTTTCTCGGATGGCACCCAGACCCGATATCCCTTGGATGTCTGTGAGCATCCGACGAGTATACCCTCGATGCCTCTTGACGAAAATTTTCCCTTGTTGGGAGATTTATTTAGAATATATACCTTGGATCCGAATATTCGCAGGTGAGCAATGTCAGGTCGTTTCCCGGTCCACATCTCGAATGGCGTTTTTCTTCCTAACGCCTTGGTAACACAGCGATTTCTCACTTGATTTGCCGTCGTGACGGCCTCCCCCCAAAATGACTTCGGTAGCGCAGAGTCGATGAGCATACAGCGAGCAGATTCGACAAGAGTTCTATTTTTCCGCTCCGCGACTCCATTCTGCTCCGGGGTATAGGTGGTCGTTAGACGTCGCAGAATTCCGGCGTCGCTGAGTATCCGGTCCATCGTTGAGTTGCAAAATTCTTTCCCGTTGTCGGATTGTAGCGCCTTAATTTTCTTTCCCGTTTGCGTCTCCGCGTAGTTTTTGAACTCGATGAACTTCGAGGCGACCTCTGATTTTTCTTTCAAAAGGTAGATGGCTGTCCAACGACTGTAGTCGTCTGTGAACGTTAGGAAATATCGAGCACCGCCCTGCGATGCAGTTCGCATGGGGCCGCAGACGTCCGTGTGTATTATCTCGAGAAGATGGGATGATCTCTCTTCACGTCTCGAGAAAGCTGGTCTCGATAATTTTCCCATGGCACATACCTCGCACTGTGGAGGTGCCCCTTTTTCCTCGAAGGTGAATCCTGACGCCATTTTGTTGCGTAACATTAGCGCCATGTCCTTCCAGTTCAAATGGCCTAGGCGTCGATGCCATTCTCGCCGCGAGTCCTTCGTCTCGCCTGTAAGATTGCATGCTGTATCAACTCCTTTTCGCAAATAAAATAGATCGCCTTCACGGTCTGCAATCATTTTGGTTTTGCCGTACGTATCTCTGATAAGCGCATGTCTGCGTGAGAAAAGGACTTCGTGGTCTTTATCGACTATTTTAGCGATCGATAAGAGGTTTGTGCGAAGGTCAGGTACGTATAAGGTGTTTGATAATGTTACCTCTTTGGTTCGCGTACCATCCGACGTTCTGACGCTTACCTCTCCCTTGGCCGTCGCTTTTGTAACCGACTCGTTTGCTAACCTTATGCCACTCTCAACCTTGCAGGTTCTCGTGAACATTTCGGGGTCTTTGCACAAATGAGTCGTGCATCCACTATCCAGACACCATTTCTGTTCTCTCGATCGATTTTGTTTTTCGTCGATGGCAGTGTCGAAGGCCTCGTTTGCGTAGAAATTGTCGATCGCTGTGTTGGCGTCCCGAGAGTCTCTCTTTTTCTTGAAACAATCTGTCGCCTTGTGGCCCTTCTTCTTACGATAAAAACATTTTATATTTTGATTATTCGATGACTTTATGCTACTTTTACCGGTACCTGCTGTTGCGTCATTCGATTTCCACGATCTTTGTTTTGAGAAGAGAGCATTTGTGTCAGATTCGACATTCTTGTGAGATTTACTGTCGTGCTCCTCTGTGATTTTGATCATTAAGGTGTCGATATCCGGTAAAACGTCGCGAGATTTTATTGCGCAACAGAAATTGTCAAACGTACCTGGCAGACTATGTAGCAGCATTATTGTCAGTAGGTCGCCGTTAATGTCTACATTCATGTTGTGCAATTTGTCCACAGTCTGCATGAATTGCGACAAGTAATCTCTCACGTCGTCGTTTTCGCTCATCTTTGTCATTAGCAGTCGTTCGAGTAGCGTGGCCTTTCTCATCGGACCCTGCGATGCATAGACGGCCTTCAGTTTGTCCCATACATCTTTGGACGTTTCACAGTTTCGGATGTGTTTTATTTCCGACGAGCTGATCGATAAGATCAAATCGCTCTTTGCTTTTAAATCCTGGGCGATCCAATTTCTTTGCGCAATTTCTGCCATCCTGCGTTCAGCAGGCTCGCCTGCAATGGCGGGCTTCGGTGCATCGCCGCAAACGTACGACCATGCGTCGTTTTTATCAGAAGCGCTTGCACTTGAATTTGCCACGTATCATAGTTGTGCTTCGTTAAAAGCTCGATACGGGTCGAATTGACGAAATTCGCATTTGCCATGCTTAGTCGCTTTGTGATGAACTTCGACGCTGTCTCCTTATTCTCCGACACGTGGTTAAGCGCGTACGGCAGGTTACGTCGAATTCAATTTTTGTTTTTCTTTAGTCGATCGCGAATAACACTGGGCCCATAACCTGTTAGAGTTTCGGCAGTTTGGGACGACGAAAGGAAAACGAAAATGACACTCTGCGGTATTTCAGACAAACTTTATTTAGATGTGTAGGTGAACAACGAGAGCAAAGAAACGTCCGTCCTGCAAGTCTCTGCACGATGCATGGTGTGCATCGCCAGCGACATGGGGCGGTGACGCCACGCTCTTTAGGACGGCTCGCTTGGCGAGCGCGATGTACGGGCGCGAATATTTAAACCTCCAACACAATCAAAAATATCGAAGTTATTAATAAACAACGACAACAAATGAAGAAGTAATTTCCTTTAAGTCGCTCTAACTTTTTTCTTTTCATTTTGCAGAAAAATATATTCAATGCATTTCGATAGATCTCCTTCTGACGAATAAATTTCAATATAAATGCGTCAACTTTTGTTTATTTATAAACATTTTACAGTGCTGCAAAGGTAAGTGTCAAAGTACTCGAAAATA
>JAPYZT010000019.1:0-113867 GCA_030522965.1 Tryphoninae sp. A BG-2022a | reverse complement strand
AGAGAGAGAGAGAGAGAGAGAAAGAGAAAGATTTATTAATTATATACAGCTGTATATATATTAATTTATTTATATCTATGTTTATATATTTATCTATTATTTTACAGCATCTACATAATGCTATATATACATATGTGTGTATAGAACATTATGTAGTTCCCTGTGAAATAATCAATTGGATGTTGGATGTGAATGGACGAGGTTATACATATATATATATATATACATATATATATATACATACACATATATATATATATGTATATAAAGCGAGTCAAAGCACGGGTTGGACGAGGAGGTGCGCGCGCGATATTCAGTGACGCACACAGACCCGCGACCCGAATAACGCGCTCGGACGACGCGATATGCGTGCATGCCGAGGAGAGCTCACTCTCTCTCTCTCTCTCTCTCTCTCTCTCTCTCTCTCTCTCTCTCTCTCTCTCTCTCTCTCTCTCTCTCTCTCTATCTCTTGTGTGTGAAACGGCTGGGTTTGCCCCAGGGGCAGCGCACAGCAGCCAGTACCTACACCCCGCGCTCCGGCGACACATAGCATCAGGGTTTTGTCGCAGGGTCGAAGAGAGAGACCTGACGCGCTCGAGGGAATTCCGGAGAGGCGCAAGAGGGATGAACGAAGAGTGAGTGTAAAAGAGAGAGAGAGAGAGAGAGAGAGGGTGGAGAGGGTGTGAGATAAAGACACGCACACATAAACGTGTATATATATATATATATATATATATATATATGTATGTATGTATGTATGTATGTATGTATGTATGTATGTATGTATGTATAAGATACAGGAGGAAACAAGGGAGGTAAAGCTTGTATGTGTTGTAGGTACGAATTCTCACGAATTCACGCACGCACGCCTTCCATTTCCCCGGGCGGACTTTACGAACCGCGAGATAGGGAGCGGTTGCCATAGGAGAGAAAGGAGCAACGAAGGGAGCTGCAAGAGTTGAAAAATCAAGCGATAAAAACTTGACAAATGTTAGTATAAAAATTTTCATGTTTTTTTTGTTTTTTTTTTTATTCCTACAAATTTGAGTATAAATTTGAGAATTTTATAGAATTTTGCTATAAGTCCGGTAAAACCAGGAAAATTGAATTTATAATGTAATATTATTAATTTATAATTATAATTAAAAAAAAGGCATGGAAGATAAGAAGAACAGGAAGAGAAAGAAAAATAATTCGCCGGAGTTTGGATTAAGAATATTATTTATAAATATTGAAACCGTAGAAAACAAAGGAATTTAAATAAATTAATATTTAACGATCGGAGGGAATTGTTCCCGTTGTATAATCTCTTATACGAGGACTTACCCTCGAGAAGACTTTATAAATTTATGGAAGAATGCAAGAAAAAAAGAAAGAGAGAGAGAGAGAGAGAGAGAGAGAGAGAGAAGAAAAAACGTGAAAGAAACAAGAGAAAAAATATCCAAAGAATCGTCGTATTTACGTTCTGAAGGGAATTCTAAGGGAAACGTATCGTTTTGGGTTTATCATTGGAAACAATCGTGCGCACGTTTTCCGAGTGATCGTTCAATCATCCTTCAAGCCGAGATTTACTTCTTCTTCCTCCCCCCCACCCCTTGATGTCCGGCGATATACATTTTTTCTCCCGTATCATTTTCCTTTTTCTCCCTTTTTTCACCCCCCCCCCCCTCTTCGCGGCTCGATCTACGCCCGTGACGAGACTTTAATGCCACTGATATATATTCTCTGTTTCATATATATATGTATATATGAAATTATATATATCTATATATATCTATATCTATGAAACAGAGTTATATATATATATATATATATATATATATATATATATATATAAACGAACGCGTCGCGTGGAGCCACAATTTCCAAAAAATCGATGGGCTCCTCTCCTTCTACAAGCTCGCCGAGCCGTGGCACGCTCGACCCTTGACGCGGATGATGCGGTTTGTATATGCATAAAAAAAACCGGAAGTGACTTTGCTTCGACCTTAAATAGTCGAAGAGATCAAAAATAAACAAAAATTAAAAAAAAAAAACATGAACATGTATTTTTAGGATTATTGTAATCGAGTCATTATTTTCAAGATTTAATGAATTATTGCCATGGGACAATTACTATTATTTTTCTCTCGTCACTTAACAGTCACGAGAGGATAATAATAGGATATTGAACACTGCTACAGGGGGAAAATAATTCAAATTAATTCAAATTAATTAACGAATTAATTATAGACGTAGGTGAATAAAAATGATAACATTGGGAATGATTTTAATTATAAATTGAATTAATTTAATTACGAGTTTGAATTATTTTTGATAATTTGTGTATTCTGGTGAGAAAAATTATTTTTAAATTGTTTTGTTGAATTCTTTTTTTTAAGATGATAATTGTGAGGATTTAATCCTTGAATATTTTCTGGGGGATCAATATCGAACAAGGTAATATTGATTTGTAAATTTGAAAAAAAATTTTAATTTCAAATCAATTTTATCAAAATTTACAATTTAAATTTTTTAAATTGTAAATTTCATTGAAATATTGTCACAATGGAAGAATAGATATGCATCGGGAGTAGCGCCCACATCTCTATAGAGAGTGCAGCAGCGGAAGAGCGAGCGAGAGAGAGAGCGAGAGAGAACGAGAGAGAGAGAGAGAGAGAGAGAGAGAGAGAGAGAGAGAGAGAGAGAGAGAAGTATCTCGAGTGAATGACGTAGGTCCCGATCGAGGAGCAAACTGCTGTAATATCGATCGATTTTCCACTCGACTATGAGCCTTGTATACGTTACGTATAACAAGTTTCACTTCTAGCCCCTTTTTCCCTTTCCCTCTCTCTCTCTCACTCACCTCCGTTAAAACGTCAAGAATTTCGACGAGCGTGGTATCAAAGTGAAAAGGGCAAAAAAAAATCTCCTCGTGCACGTTAACCCCTTTGACGATACAATTTGAGTGTGTTTTAATCGTGTTTTAGAAAGAAAAGAAAGAGGGAGAAAAAAAGTAGCCTTTCAATTCGACGAGGTTGAAATGTAGAAAAATACCAAGAGCACGTATATGGGAAAGCAGATTCGAACCTCCACAAACTCTATCTCTCTCTCTCTTTCCGATCGCGTACTACGCCCAACTCCCTCTCTTTTTCGAGTCGAGTACTATATATATAGCGTGCACAGTCCTGGGAAGCCGCAGAGAGAGAGAAAGAGAGAGAGAGAGAGGCCAGCCAAGCAGTAGCATATATATATATATATATCCATATCGTGGATATATAGATTTCCACGAATATATATATTCGCGGATATATATATATATATATATATACATATATACTAGCTGCAACACAGGTTCATCACTCAAGCTATCTACACTGTTTACCAGATGAAATAAATCCACGAATAAAAGTTACAAATATTATTCTCACAAGAGCGAGAAACTCCCGCTTATGAATAATCGACAATGGCCGACGCACAATAAAAGAATGACATTTATCCTCGACTTCCATCGTTGACACATTCGACTCTTTACAAAAATCCCTGGAACACCTTTTGAAAATCCCGCCTCGACAACAAAATGGCGCCGGCGGGTAGCGAACATTAGCCAAACGCGGTTATTAAAACATTTCTATGAATTACACACACACACACACACACAAGCACAAACACTGGGCATATACGTATCGAGAAATTGTAATCGATACTGTAAAATAAATCACGCGTATGTGTAACGAGGATTGAAAAAAAAAAAAAAAAAAATGGAAAACTTTAATATATATAACTCACTCACCGGAAACGTGAGCCGCAAGTTCCCGTACGAGCACCGAGCGTTTTTTTTCTTTTCCCTTTCTCTCCCTTGTACGTAATAACACGACGGATAACGTGACTCGTCTCGTTTCCTTTGCGATTGTGTCTACGATGAGAACGATATTAACGGCAGTGATGATGAGTTTAACGGCAGTATCAACGAGGTCAGATATAACAACGGCACCGGCAACGACGAACGACGACGAACAAGCAACTGTAACAGCAGCACCACAATCACCACTACTACCACGACACAACTGGCATAACCAACGTTAGCACATACAGGACCCTGATCGTGACGGGTTGCGCGGCGCGAGCTCGCAGAAGTAGTATTAGTCGTGTTGAGGTCAGACCCAGCAGCACTGGCAGCAACGAGACCCGGAGTCGTACAAGATTTTTTAACGAAAACGGCAGTTATTTTATTATTATTATTATTATTATTATTATTATTATTATTATTATTATTATTATTATTATTATTATAAACGGACTGTCCGGAGTCCCGGGATCGCAGCATCTCCCATTGATGATACGACGACGCGATCTCGATTATTAAACGATAATAGCACCGTCTCACAGTCCGTCTGTCATTGAACTCTTTGCGGCAATCCGTTACACGCCGCGACATCGTAACATCGTTGACAACGAAAAGATGAGAATGGGGGGTATGTGCGTGTGTGTGTGTGTTTGTGTGTGCGTTGGTGTCTCGCGTATGTAGAGGGAGAAGGATATAGGGGGATGGTAGTTGGTAGTGGGGGAAGTAGGAGGTGGGAAACGAGGGACGGGAGGGTATGTCGAGACGACGAGAGTAGAAGCCGAAGAACGGTTTGTTTTGCGATTTTTGGCCGATGCACCGATTTATGCCGAGATGCAACCGACGACTGACTAGCAGCGCCGCGGTCGAACGACGAACTAGGAAGGCGCAGAGTCGAATAGCGAAATATATATATATATATTTATATTGACGTGTGGGGGTATATATGTATATATATATGTATATCACATAAATTCCCGAGCTCCGGGAATCTCGCGGGTTTAATTTCTTTTCTTTTTTTTCTTTTTCTTCACCGTTCACTCGCCGCTGCGTTTCCTTCGCAATTTTATAAAGCACAATCCACTCACGTCGAGGCAACGACTTTGTCACGTCGTTGGAGAGATTTTAATTACCGAAGGTGACCGCTTGACTCGAATCTCGTATATTCCCGTATATCTCGTTTTTTTTTTCTTTTTTTTTTCTTTTTATTTGTATCTATGGATATTTACACACACACACACATACAGACACGCAAACACCCACACACACACCCACACACATGCACGCACGTATATACGCGATGAACGTGGGGTTAGGCGACGCGTAGCCTCGATGCTTTCTCGTTCTTTGTCACCTTGACGATACGTTGACAATCGTATTATTCGTTTGACGATAAATTGACCGACGATTATTCGTTTCTATCGTCGACTCGAAAGAACGAGAAAAAACCATCAGAGGTCAAAACTGTCACGACGCGAAGGCGCACACGAGCGATTGTCGCGCGTATACCGGACAATTATCGCAAACGTCTCGCGTTAATTCGCACACGAGACGGGGGATGGGACGCGGACGAGAGATAGCACACGAAAAAGGCGGTGGCGCGGTGCGGTTTTAACCCGTGTGTGTGAACAGAAAAAAAAACAGAACGGGCTAGAGCAACGGGGCAAACCTCGACGTTCCTCGACGGCGCGCGGCAAGGAGACGCCCTGAACGCGGCGTTCGCGGTTCGACGTATCGCGAACGACGGCACAACCCCACACGAACCAACACACGCGCGTAAAAACACGAGAGACTTACACGCGCGCGCGCATACACACACACACATACACCGACGCACGCGCACAAACATACACACACACACACACACACACACACGAGGACGTAACACCACACAACTTCACATACGACGAACCGAACGAACTCGGGGAAATACGCGAAACGCGCTGGCGCGATCCGGTCTGCGCTCGGGACAAGTCGCGCACTCCCGTGACCGCGCAGGGTTCTTCACTAACTGTGGTGGCAGGTGGGGTGGGGGTGTGAAAACGCGGCGCCCTCAGTTACTAACACCATGCGCTGCTACCAACATAACTTACCCCCTCTCTTATCTCTACCAACCGTCCGACCGACGACGACGACGACGATGACGACGACGACGACACGGCACAGCCCGGTGCGAGCTCTACCGGCGTCGCGATGCGCCGATGACGCTCGCACTCCTCCTCCTCCTTCTCAACCCTCCCACCTCTTTTTCTCTCGCTATTCACTTTGGTTATATATACAACTATATACATAGTACAGAGTCGTTCTGTAATCGTTATATACATATGTGTATATGTATATACATAATGCGTAGAATTTATATTGCATGTACGAACGGGAAGCTTACTTTTGACGATAGCCGACGAAAATCGCGTCACCGAAATCGTCTCGTTTCTACTTTTCAGATTCCCCTTCCATCACGTCCGACCATACAGCTTTCTTTACAGCACGTGTGTGAGCCCTCTGTGCGATAGGACTGTGTATTATTTCCACTTGACCGTTCAACGTAAAACGTCCAGCTGGAGAATTACCGACCTGCTTTTTTTTTTGCCCCGATCCCGTGCGATAAACGCATCGACTCTGTCGGAGTGATCGAAGTACTGAAATCGAAATCTTCCTCTCATTAATGCTCGGACTTATCACTTTCGTAAAACACACTTCATAAAATCTACGTAAATTTAGTTTCTGGTAGATTGTGCGATAGGAGAAGGAAGGGGATATTTTATGATAGGTGGGGGCTAGGGCGGAGTTTACATCAATTTATTTATAAGTTTTGGAGATTATGCTTGACCCGAGGAGCAGTAATCAAGCAGATTTAGGAAGTTTGACCCCTTGATCCGAGATTGTGCTTGGAAAATCCCGGCGATGAATTCCCAGTCGTGATTTTGTTTTTGCTCTATTTCTTTCATATACATATATATATGTACGTATATATGCATGGATGTATGTATATATATATATAGACAATACCAAATGGTGTACGTAGCGAATCTCGGTTTGGTTGAAATTGCGTTAGGCGCGGGCACAGTGAGCCCTTCAGGGTGACCTGAAGCCTTCGGGCACTAAAGCGGTAAGGCGGGGGAATAAGGAAGCCCTTGAAATCAATAGCCAGCCGCTACTGCTACCGACGGCAGCACTTCCACCCCCGTCGTCGTTTGCTGCTGCTGCTGCTGCTGCTGCCACCACCGTCGCCTCCCTGATCTCGTTTTCCTATATACATATAACGCATATACACTCTCTACCTCGCTCTTTCAACCTCGAATTTTAGCTCGTTCGCGCGCCCGCGCATTCTCCTAACTCTTCAACGCAATCCCCGTTGCCCATCGTACCGCTTCTTCACTACCTCCTCTATCACACTGTACTGTTCTTCTTCTCGATTTGTTTCCGCACTCGGAACTGCCAAGCCTGTGCGTTTTCGGACCGCCGCCGCCCTCTGTCTTTTTTTTTGGCGAAACTTCGAACCACCGTATGCACGAAGGTTTTCGCACGGTAAGTAAGTGTAGGGAAGGGGTAGAGGTTTCGGCTAGCGTGGGGGGAGCACGAGCTAACCCAGGGACCGGCCGGTTCAGTGTCGAATCAGGCGCGGACAAATCAACATAACCTCAAAAGCTTATTTTATATAGCTGTGAGAATGACATTGCGACGAGTAGTTTTCTCGCCACTGGAACGTTTAGGAAGGATGTAATAATGGCTTCGTTATCCTCTTCGTATCTGAAAATCAACGATAGTTCTAATATTAGCTCGAATTTTTCAACATTTATAACCTCGTACGTTGTTACGTACACTTATGAATAATACACACGTACATCTTGGCACACTCTCTCTCCCTCTCCCCAACGACGAAGCTCGGGAGTTTTGATGCTTTGACATTTTACGAATGGCCGCGGGCGTGAGTGTACGAGCACAGTGAGGTAAGGTTAGGTAGCACGCGGTCGTTGATTCTGCAGATGGCCGAGACGATGCGAAATAACCGTTTTTATTTCTCTCTCATTTGCACCCTCGACCCTCCCCTCCCTCGATCACTCTTACCATGACCACAATGGCGATAGTCCGAAGAGTTATTACACAGGGATGGTAGACGTATCAGAATTTCACCTGTCATATCAGGGAAAATACGGTGCGTATGAGAATGTTCTAAAAAAAAAATCTAAAATCTAAAAAAAAAGTTCATCGAGAGCCCCGTGCAATGGCGGAAAGTCATGTGCCGCCCCTGATTGGCTGGTGTATGAAAATTTTGTCAGTAAGTAGTATGAGAACACTTTCAGAGCCATCTACGATCCCCGTGACTACAAGAAACAGTGGCTTCCTCCGCCACGGATGGTCTGCAGTGCAGAAGAGACTGCACGGCACAACACCCTCGTGTGTACCCTGTGCACGCATGTATAATGCTGCAGAGCATCATGCTGTCGAGGTTAGCGGTGACCTACTATCGTTTCTCCTCGTATATCTATGACATATGTGTATACGTAAAGCCTATCTGTATTTTGTATATACATACACACAGTTCTCTCTCTCTCTCTCTCTCTATATATATATATATATATATATATATATATATATATATATATATATATATATATAGTTATCGTACTTATAAAACACTCCCTCGTGTTGGATATCCAGCCGCTACGACTATCAGAGGAGTGGTCTCCATTCCGCAAACGCCCGCAAAACTCTCCCTCGTTCTTTTCTCTCTTTCTTCACTTTATATTTCTTCCGCGAATACCACACGACTCTCCTCTATTCCTTCCTACTTGGCTCGCCACTCCTTCATCCCTCTTGCGAATGCAGCTCGTCCTTGGGTTCGAACGGTTTTCGATCCGGCTGAGAAGAAGGGGGGATGACAACAACGATGCACTCTTAACCTCTTTTATTGCAGGAAGCAATGCGTTGTTCTATTTGAGTATATTGTACCTGCATATATATATATATATATATATATATATATATATATATATATACACATACACATGTGTGTGTGTGTGTGATTGAGTATAACGAAGAGGATGAGATTTGTGTCATTGAAATCCGAATCTGGTACGTCATGCATTTAACATTCTAAATTAGTTTTAATTTCATATTTTTTAGCGGAAAGAAAGCTGAAAATGTATTACAGTAAATTATTTTAACCCTGTAAGGGGTTAAGGTAATTGTTGTGATATTTCAGGTTTTGAGACAAATGAGCTGCGAATTTTCTATATGCTGTAATCACTGGACGACACGATCTTGTTATTAGGAGAGAGAGAGAGAGAGGGAGAGATAATATTATACACTAGGGAATAAACGGCGCGTGTTATAACATACCCAAAGTCTGATTCTGTAACAGGGGCAGCAATGTAGCGCGATGTTCGATCGGATCGAGGAGGATCTGACGTCATGGGGGTCCTGCAAGCCTGACCTCGATTGAAGCCTTGTGTCTCGAACGTACGAGCTTCGGGCGTTGTCCGCTGGCCAGAGAGTGGCGCCAGTAGTACGAACAAAAAACATCAGTGTGAAGTCGGCAGTGTAGTTGTCGCATCTATCGACAACTCCGCGATATCGCCCTTTGGCCATATCATAAACGAGGATCTCTCATTGTTGTGCTTTCCTACACATAAAAACACCTTATCGGTCGAAAAGATGTCACACAGAAGAGATTTCTATCGATGTATAAATAATAAATTTACTTACAATCGTCTATTATTATTGTTACTGTCGCGTTACTTGTTTTCACCTCGATTATGTTAACTGCGCTATCTATCGTACGACTTACGAACTAATGTTTTTTTTGCGCGGTTTTAATCGTTTGACCACATTTCCTACAATATGCAGATTCATGGAATAAGCAGAGGGGGAAAGACAGGGTCCTAAGCAATCGATAGCCTCACAAAGGAAAATCAACTATTTTAACTCCCCAGTGAATAATTTTTATATCGACCTAGAACTTTCTATTTATTTACACATCAATAACATTGAGATGCGTAGTTTCGTTGATTAGACAATTCTTATTTCGAATTCTGTTTTATTAAGTCTTATATTATGTGTAATGCACCTCGTTTATAGAGGCTGGCTCGAGAGGATTGTGTGTCTGTGTATATATATATATATATATATATATACGTGTAATTCATAGAAAAATCTTTAATCGTTCTTTTTCACGAAACGTAACGTTTTCGTTCAGAACCACAGCAGTATAATTAATTCAACGTGCTTCATCCTTTTGTGTATTTTTCTTTATTAATCTAATAACCTGGCATGTAACTTTGTAGAATGTGTTCATGTTTATGTTTTCTTTTTCCTTTCATATCTAACTCTTTTGAAAGCCCTAGACTACATAAACGCAATGAGCTCATTTTCTAACGAATGGCAAAGACAACTAGAAGTGAATTATAAAAAAAGCTAAAAACTATCTAGATATTTTGGGAAAGAGAGAGGGACAAAATCAAACTGTTTTTTTTTGGATATCTAGGTATGGGCATAGTTTTTTCTCATCTTGTGCCATACTCAGTGCCACAAATCTGGTACTTAGAGGTTATAATTACGAATATATGTACTTGTTCGAAACTAAATACGACTGTTTCTGATTATGCATACATCGAGTACTCTCGGTCTGTACGAGTATATGCTTATACAACAATTCTCGTCTCTACAAGATAGTGAGAATCATGGCTAGAACAGCTTGCCACTTACTATTCTCAACGTAATATTATCAATTATCCATTCCACACTCCATTCCCACTGGACTCGATGTGTTCTGTGTGTGACTCTCCTCTCACGGGAAAACACGCTCAACGTTCACCGGATACTAAATATATACATTTGCGTATATACTTATATATATATGTATATATAATCGTCTGTGCTCAAAGCTCCCGGCTTTGCCGCCAGCGCTAACTGCGACGAACTTCGGAACCTTAGCACCTGTACAAAATCATTGTCTCTATATTAATAAAAGAGATATATAGACAGAGCTTTCGCGCGCACAAAGTTGCCGAAACTGGCCACCAGGCGTAGCCAAGTGCCTCGACGTACAAGTCGGCCATAATACATTTATTAAAGATATAATTCTGCTTGAACGTGAAGCAAAAAGTCGGCTGTCAAGACGAAATAGGTACAAAAGGCACAAATAGCTCTTCGATATGACATCCTAAACATCATTTTATTCCGATCGAATTCGTATTGTATTTGTTTTTCTTCTTTTTTTTTCATACGACAAAACATAAATAATTAAAAATTACACCGATGCGTTGGGAAACTCAATGCGTCAACTGTACATATGCATATGGGGGGCGCGAGAGAGCTCCATTGCACGAGACAATATAGTATTTGTTTTTATTTTGTTTTTCTTCCAGTAAAAACCGTTTTTGCCAGCCTACGCGCCACTAAACGTTTATAAACGTGTATGTTTTTTTTTGTGTGATTTATTTCGTTTTTATTTTTAATTGTTTTTCGTCGTTATCAGCTATCGCCACCCTTCTTCACATACCCTCCCTCGCGTAGAGACCAGAGGAGCCATGCTTGTTGTTCTTATTCGTACCAAGATCCTTTTTGTTTTTTTCTTCCTTTTCATTTCTTCTCTCTCTTTTAACATCGGATATTTTATATACAATATCTTAAATAAGTCTAAAAATCCGATTCGAACTGCGCTGCAGTGATGTGCTTGTGTTTTTTGTTTGCTTGTTTGTATATAGTACTTAATATTTCCCCACCTTAGTCAGCGCTAGTAATAACGAGCTTTCCGAACCCATGCTCAAGACTCTTCGAATCTCGTGACGGAAGCGCAATTTTAGCGGATATTTTGTTTATTCAAGTTCTTTTTTTTTGTTAATAGATGTGCAGAGATTTTTGAGCACGCGGTCAGAAAATCCTTTAATAGGGAAATCCGGCCAATTGCCGAGCTAAAAATTGAACGAAAAATTGTAGCAAATAATGATACTATCTCTAAGTACGGATAGCCTCGTTAACGCCACATGAAGTTTTTAAATACTGTACTCAATAAGGAACGAAAAATAGAAAAGTCGAATCTCCGTAGCTCTTTGAGCGAGGAACATCAAGATATCTCCAAAGATTCAACGTTTGATCGATTACTGTTATATTTACTATTTTATATTCCCGATTTTTTTATTGTTCCGTGAAATCCGATTTCAACCCGTGTCTCTCTCTCTCTCTTTCGCTCGGTTTCTTTCTCTACGCATAAGTAGATCACGCCGTTCCATAAACGTTGATATTATTATTTATTATGCACAATCATTAACGTGGGGAAGGAGGAATGGGGGGCACAATAAGCTCAAATCGGTCTCGCGATTCGAGTATCGGTGAATGGCGTCGAGCGGCAATATTTTGGCCGTGAAGGGAAAAAAAGGAAATTGGAAGAAAAGGAAAAGAGGATCGAAAAGGCTCTAAGAATGACGAAGGGTACAAAGGGTTCAAAGAAAGTGATGCACCGAGGGGGGATGTTTTTCTTTGCGAATCGTTCTCGTTTTGCGCTGCTCAGATCAATTTCCCGAGGAAATAACCGACTATGACCATTAGTACGCCAATAACAACGCTCGTTGATGTCATCGGCACGAGACAAGAACTGCTCCAATCAGCTTGATTCGGTGACGATAGACGTGAGCTAGACGATACGTTCACGCCTTTTTCCATTGCGGCGGTTCGCCACTTTACCATCTCCTCCTGTTGACATTTTCTTCATTATTTTCGATTTCCTTTTGTCGTATTTAAAATTAATCTTTTGAATGTGTACGAACATTTGGCTTGTTTAAATCACTGCATGAACATTTTTATGATTCACAGTCGATGCATTAGAAAAAATAATACAATTATTTACCCTAAGTTGAAGGTACTCCTGCCTCAATCGACTTTCCTCTACCCTCATCTGGCAGACCTCTTGTGCGGCTTTCTTTAGTTTCTCCTCAGTCTCATCGACCGCCTGGAATAACAAGAATCGGAAAATATTATACGATAAAAAAAACCATCTATCGCATATATTCTATAGCTAAGAATTGATTTTGCGACGATAGTAGTTATCGAGTGATGAAAAGACCTTGAAAGACGTTTTTGCTGTATCTCCGGTAGCCTTATTTTTGCCATTAGTGTTGGAATCTGGTTTTGCAGCTGCTGCGGTAGCCGCTGGTTTGGCCGCAGTGGTACTACTAACCGGGTTTTCGAAAATGCATTTCAATTTGTAATCCATCATAAGACTGGGATTTGTATCTGTCCACTGGAAAAAGATACGTCCAAAGATGTAATAAATTTCTAATAATGTTCAATGATAGGAATTAAATAGAAAGAATATTGTCTTTGCAGTATCTTACCACATCGTTCAAGTTGTCGTGATCATCACCCTCGGGTGCTATCACTGTCTGTACCATGAACTTGTGTCTATTCTTCTCCAGCGGATCAAAGTCATATGGTTGTAGGCATACTGAAAATAAACATACAAGCTCGTTGAAAAAAGGAATAGAAAATTAGTATTATTCTGATTAACAGTGTCAATTATCCAAATGTACCTGCTACTTGCGTTGATTCTTTTGGTCTGAGTACTCCATTGTTTGGCCGTACGCAATACCTCTTTGGGGCAGTCGTCTTTATTTTAAAATAAACTTTGTCGGCTGTAGGATTAGTTAAATTGATGTACGATGTGACCGGTCCGCCTGTGAAAGGGCCTGAAAAAATTCAATTTCTCTCTGAGACTCACCAACAAAAAAAGCCACGGATAAGAATATCTCCAAAACAATAAACTCTCTGTTGATATCGATGAAAATTGGCGAGAAGAGACGAACAAAATTGGCATTGTAGGTTCAAAAATAACAATAAAAGAAAGAACATGGCCAGAGGAAATTTTCAGAGAAATGCTGATAAACGCCGGACGACAAACGGTAGCCAAGATTTTCGCGGCAGGCAAAGGGGGAGTGGTAAGGGTGAAAAAGGCAGAAACGTGTGTGTACGTATACATACATATATACTCGACGGTATATTACATGTATGTATATATGTATATGTACCCATATATATGCATCTCTATATACATCTCTATATATAGATATATGTATATATACATATATATGTATATACAGAAGGTTTGACAGCGTTGACGGACGTTTCGTGGGTTAGGTACGAACTTTATGACTGGGGAAGATTTCTTTCCATCGCGGACAGCTCTGAAAATTCATTCAAGAAACAAAGAAACGCAACTTGTCCAGAAATATATGAATATATATATATATATATACATATATATATGTATATTTGCTTCATGTAGGCGCCGTCCTTACGTCATCTTGACAACGTATCGAGGCGCTCGGGTTCACAAAGATCTATGCGTAATTTCGTATTTACGTTGCTCTCACCGTCGTGGATTCCGTAGCTCCCTCCCCTCCCCCCAACCCCCTCGGTTTATTCGCCATGTCACGGCACAGACAGGCCGTTCGTGCGATCGTGCGATGATTTTTTACACCCAGGCCAACCGCATCGATCATTTTGCACGCGGGGCACAACACACGACGTACAATTGCAAATATTCAATAAAATTTATGAAAGCCTCTCTTTTTAATAGACATCTTAGTAAGTAAAAAAATGGTAGAATACTCGCGTACCCCTGAATCGTAACTCGTTCTGTGGCTCGATAACTAAAACTTGATCAGGCTTCGACATCCTCCGGCCGTTTCTGCCAACTCTTGGGTCTTGCGAATCGACGTTTCAATGGAGCCTCCGTTTACCAACGAGCGCCGAACACACGGGACAACTATCTGACAATTTAATCGCTGTATACTCTCGCTGTCGTTGGCGTTAACTGTCGGTTTTGACGACCGACAGGTGCACGATGTTAACGTTTATAAGCACGGGAAATTTGTTTGTCTCTTTCTTCTTTTTTTTTTCTTGTTCGTCGCCTCTTCGAATGAACAGGGATAGCGCACACGACACACAAGAAGAGGGGTGCTCACTTCCACTTTCTGGGATTCCGTTAAACTAATTCTGATTTTTCAGGTCTTATAACCGAAGGACATAGATACGCATGCGTCATGATGGAAATTATGAGATGTTTCGGGCTCGTTACGTCACGGCGATGTACAATAGCGCTATTGCGGTCACTCATGATAACTAGTATTAGCAGACGACAGAGCGCGGGAAATTCAAACATACATTTGTATTCTGTTGGTTTGTTCTCATCGATCGTTTTACCGTGGGATAGAGAGGTTTATTCCTACAATGATATGTTTTTACGTACACGGGTTACAAAGGTTAGACTGTCTAAAAATCAAGCAAAAAGGCCCCGTGCGAGATTACAGAGCAATTCTTGAGTATGAAATATGAATATAGCAGATATCGATCAAAACGTTGTTTTATGAGTTCGGAGGGTTCGGAATCCCGCTCGCGACAATACCGTTCAAAAAACATCGTCCTTCGAAACACGTTCGAAATCGTCAACCGACAACGACAAGTTTAAAGAACTTTTTTGTTTATGCCTCGCCTGGCGCTTGGGTCATAGGTCGTGAATAATTTCCATGTAAATAAATAAATTGAAAGGGCGAATGCATGTGCAGAAATAAAACCTTTCTCTCATTCGCGTCGATACTTTTATTTCGTCGTTATGGAGCATGAGAAGTGTGATATTCCACATAATATATTCAGTCTTGAATCATCCCCGAGTCATCTAACAATTCACAAGACACCTGTGAGAAATCATGACAGAAAACAACGACGAAGTTCATGTGCGAATGAGTTAACGGGTTTTTCACTTTTACCGACCCATATTACACCGCCCTCAGGCTTGACAAAATTTATCGCAAGAAATCCGTTCGAGGCCAATCTCACGAGTCGCCTGCATCTGTCAGTCATCAGTCCGACCGTCTTTACGAAGGTAATTCATTAATAAAAAAAATAGCGCAGAATCTCTATTAGGTATATACAAACAAGAAAGAAGATTCAACTTGACGATGATTTTTTACATTCAAGGGTTCTTCAACGCTCCAACTCGACTCCCCGGGCTTTTCCTGGAGTGTAGACGATCTGGCAAATCTGCGTCCTGCAAAGATCGAAGAGTTTCCATTGCAACAGACGCATTGCACAGATCCTGAAGTCGAAAAAGAAGCACAGGCGGCGATTGACAAATTCTTTACAAAAGAGCAAATCATTCCTAGTCCTTGGGACGAAGGCAGATCGGCAAGAACGGATATGACGACGCCTAGCAGACCTGTTGAAGACTTCAATCTCTCTAGAGAAATGCATAAGAATCATAAAAGAGAAGGTAAATTTATCGACAATATTCTAGTGTATTAATGTGGGATCATGTATAAAGTTTTATTAAATATTGGCAGGGTGGACGCAGACTACGCTTTCGCTTCCACCAGTACTGCCTCCAGAAGTGGAAGAAGCTTTGAAACCATATTTCACATTCCATCAGGTAACATCAGTTTTTCTTTTTGATATATAAATCAATTGTTTTTGATATTTGGCAGCCAACTTTCATTTGTTAAAGATCTCATAATTCATTTTAATGAATATTATAACGTAGGATCAAAATGTTGAGAGCGAAGAGTCGAATTCGAGCAACAGTTCTTTAAGACGCAAATTATTCTTTAATCATGATGACAATTCTACTGATGACGACAATGATGATGAAGACGAATCATCTTCTTCTAACTTACATGGATCTATGCTAATTACATCGAGTCCACCAGAAAGTGGTATGCACATGCATGGGACGCCTCTCAGGGTAATAACTACTTTCAATTAACGAAATAAAAAATTTATTATTCTTATATCTGCCGCATTGTGTAAATGTCAACATTTTTCATTAGACACGTTCATTTGGTTTGCGACGAACTCATGGCACACCGCACATTGGAAGTTTGACACCGAACATGTCACCGATTTGTAGTAACGACATGTCGTACCAGAGTGTTCGTTCGCGTTTCGCAGCACGTTTGGATTTTACGACTGATATGAGCGTCGACATGTCTACAAGGGATGACAAAGAATTGAAACCCATTGAGGATCTGGAGCACGATATAAGTATGTTGAATATATCATTTAAAAAAAGCATATTCCTTCTTTCTTGCATCTGATTTTATTTGATTGTTTTTAGATACATCTTTGCTCCACTCCAACGTAATCGGCAATCGGCAAGAAATTTCGCGCAAAATTGAGGAACACAGCGATAACTACCAAAGTGAATGTCTTAACGATACAGCTGAAATGCAGTCTCGAGACATTACTCCCATCAAACGTGATAAGGTGCAAGAAATCAAAATTGTGATGACGAGGAAAAGCGAGATTCTCAGTGGACTGAAACTCTCTAGTGAATGGTTCAGGACAGGCTCGAACGACAGTTATGCACAACAAAATAATACACTTCTTGGCAATTCAGGCTTGGGCCAAGCTAGTGATGTTAATTCTGCTCAGGACACTGGCTATCAGACTTATAGCATGAGCAATATTACAGGAAATGACAATTGTAGCATGGAACCAACGAAAAAGAGCTTTAATTGGAACGAAAAAATGTTATCGAATAACGACGAAATTCGACTGTCCGATTGGCAAGACAATATGATAAATATGTTCAGTTCGACACCGTCGAAGTACTCGCGACGAAAAGACAATTGAAATTTCTTCTTGAAACGTTATTGCGTGTATGAGGAGCACTTGGAAAGTTTCCTGATGATTTCTCAAAACTTCCAAATAATTTTTAGAAATACTGTTTTCATTGTATTTATGATTGACGCGTGAGCATGATCAGCTTCGCATGTGCAATTATTTTGTTTTAATCTAACGACTGGTTGGATACGTCAGAGCGAGGACTTTTGCGTATGGCTTTCGGTTAACTGGTCTCACAATCGCTGTAATAAGATATTTTGCCATTTAATTGTGATACGTTACAACGATTGTACCCAGTCGGATTCAAAATTTTGACTATTCATTGCTCATTAGAATTAAAAAGAATCATTTAATCATTGTCCCTCCTGTAACGTTTTCAAGTAATACCGACAGCTTTTTTTTTATCCAAACAACTGTTCGTTTTATACACCTGTAAGACTGAATTCATTGTAACATTCAAAGTGCCAAGACTGGAAAATAAATAAAAACAAGATATTTCCTAAATAAATAAAACAGACGTTCAGAACATGTGATGTAATATATATTTTTTCAATTGTGCCCTGTACAACCCATCTGCGATAGAGCATGAGGTATCCGAACCACATTTACCCCGTTTGGAAAGCCAGTTTACATTGTGTAAGTCGCTCAAGCGCGACATTCACCAAAATGGACGTATAGCAACGGCGCTGGCATCGCCGTCGAGAAAATCGTGAACTATTTCAATTTTTCACTGTTATAATCTGCACAATTTTGACAGCTGTCAAAGATGCAATCAAAACATTGTAAATTGTGAATATTTACTACCCACTGTTAAATGAACATTAAAATCATACTATAAGTATTCGCTATATATTATTAATACACATATACATAGTTACTTTCAATGCTCAGTCCATGTTGAGAGACTGTGAAAATGAAAAAATTTGCGAGGACACATCGCGAGTCGGAGGAACCCAGTATAATGACTTCAAAGAGTTCTGACGAGATTTCCGACATTGTCGAGGCTATGCCTGATTCTCTGCACCCGAGGCTCTGGAAAATTCATCCTGGAACTCGGGAAATGTTAATGATTATAATTATTTTAAAAAAGCTGATAAACTAATTATTATGTCTTGTCGATATGTTAATTTCTCAGTGACAATATTCATTCTTTTATAGTCACACAGACGAAATAGCATTTCACATACCCCATAAGAAATTGCTTGAAAGAATAGAACGTAAACGCGACGTGCCCGAACCTCTGGTACGTAAAATGCTTTTTTCTTCACTACCCTATTGAACTTTTACGAGAACAAATGTATTTAGACTGGATTTGCGGACCAACAAGAAAATGTCAGACAACAAATCTGCAAGATTAAAAGACTTTCGTCCCAGGACGAAGATGGCCGCTCTCATGTTATTAGTCCATCTAAGCCCAAGCCGGTCAAAAGTACGAAATTATAAACAAAATTTCCAGCAATTTGTTTATAGGTAACATTCATCGTTGGATATAAAAATATTAATAGTTCAGGTAAAGCCTAAAAGGAAATTGTGCGAAAATGATAAAGTTTTGGAAAGCGGAGTGAAACGTCAAGGTCCAGAAATAGCTGATCAACTAGACTTAATACAAAAACTTCGATCTGATAAAAAAATAGGATTCTATTACATGATTTATGCAGTAGATAGAACATCTGAATTTTTTACTCCTTATGCTCTTAAGTAAGTGAACTTTGTTTGTGCCAATAGATCCGTCCTAAAGTTGAAATTTGACTCAACAATTTTTATCATTACAGGGTTGTTCCATATAAGGAATTAGACACAACATACATGACGCTCAGCATGAGAGGTGTAACTCAATATAGTCCTGAGGAAATTACATTCACTCCGATAGAGATCTGGGAGAGAGAATACAAGTTTTACCTCAAGCTCATAAAAGTGAGAATGAATTCATTTTATGATGTTAATTCAAAAGGTTCACTGGCTTCTTTCTTCATCACAGATAAAAACATTTGCCGACTATTGCGCTTGGAAAGCTTTCTACGTGTGGAAAAAATCTATTACCGTAAAAAAGTTTTGCAATGCAAGGAATCACATGGAAAAAAATCTTTTCATATCGGATCCAATTTTGAGCACTGCTCTACTCGAAATCAAAGCAATGTGCACTGTCTTTTTGGACTCATCCTTTATGGATTCTAGCAGCATCGAAAAGCTTCCGTTGTTCGGATTTGTCGAAATGCAATTTGCAAAATTGGAACTCGTTTTTGAAAAACTGAAGGAATTTCGGAACATCGCTGTGGACATTGTTACTAACGCATGTCTTGCTGCTCTTTTGGAAGCTGGATACACTCCTGATGATTCTAATATAACGATCGAACAAACTGCGTATGGAAAGTTGGGTATGTCTTTTTTATTTTTATTTAGTTTCAATTGATTTCCTTCTATGTTTTGATTATTCTGTGCACGAAACATTATCGATGAACAAAAAGGCCAATTTGGTGCAACAAAGTTTCGAATGCCGAAGGATGGTATTCTCAAAATGAGTTACATCGAGCAAGCTGGGAAGCGAGAAAAGTGTTATCGCCTTTGCTGGTAGATTCCCATCGTTTTTCAAAACAATTCAATAGAATATAGATCGTCTAATTGAATTATAATTTTTTTGTTTCATATTTAGTTTCATCCATCTCGTCGATTTTATGCAAACGAGTATGATGCACGGTCTATTGCGGAATACTTATATGGAATTCTTAAAAAATCTCTCAACTCATACGGGGTTTTTGCCGGACGATTGGTCCACCGAAGACGATCGGCTAGATGTTGTTTTGGAGATTCAACGTTCCTCGAGTTGCATCCTACAGGTTTTATCAATTGAATTTCAACAAAGGCGAACTATTCTTTCCCTGTATAATATGTAATCAATTTCAGAATCCCTATTTCATTATGGATCTTTTGATGTGCCGCGAAGACGGTATAATAATGGAACCATCGGAAGAAATTTTTCGTTACGTGTTCACGACGATACAATCGATGTGGGAAGAAAATTTAAATGACATCAAGCCTCTCTTATCAGATCCATATTTCACAGCCTTTACAAGGTATTTGCAAGGTACTTCTGCATTAGCTTTCTGTTTTTTGATCCTTGCTTCTTGATCCATCAGGCCAATGATTAATCGCAAAATGGAAGATCCACTCGGTAGAAAGCCTCCGTCGATTCTCACGATCATAAAAAAAGATCCTATAATATCAGAGTATAAGAACGAAGTTACAAGAATTCTTGATGAAAATTTCAACGCGATCAAACGTTACTGCGAACGTTTCGTTCCCATACGAAATTTTTTCTCGGAAGACGAGAACTTTGACGAAAATATTATAAGAGAAAACGAGAGGTGCGATATCTTTCGAAAATGGTGCATTCGTTATCGAAACGAAAGGGAAGAGATTTTTAAGATCCTCGATTATCAGCCTTTGGGAATATTTCTCGTACAGTTGGAGAGATTTAAAAGCAGTGCTCTTGTCGCATCAAATAATAAGCAAACAATATTGGAAGTTGTGATGCCAGGGTGAGAATTAAAACGTATATCAATGAAGAAAGAATATTCATAAATTTGTGATTGACCGCAGAATTGGAAAATCGAGAGTCAAGGCGCTTCTCAACGAAGCCGTCGAGGCAATAAATTATCTTGCCTCTGATCCATTATCCACGGATGATTACGTGAGTTATATAAAGTTTATCGACAAGGCTCAGCAAAAGGTCGACTCGATGGAAGCTCAACTTGACTATGTCAAAGAATTATACGATATAATGGAGGAATATGGAATTCCCGTGGCCGCCGATGACATTGCGCATTATTTGGTAAATTTTACCTCAAATATCTGTAAGAAAAATAATATCAGTTCAATATATTCCAGTACTGAGATTTTTCAATTGCAGGGTATTAGTGTCGAATTTACAAGTTTACGACTGGCGGTGGACAAGCGACTCGAGGAGAGACAAAAGTTGATCTCACGATTCAATACACAGATACAAAAAGACATAAATATCCTCGTTGAGAAAATCTCTATGATAAACGACGAGGCAATGGTGAGTTTTTCATTGATGTTAACTATTCAATCAAATTCATGTGTAAGAGTCTCTTTTTTTCTGATTTCAGCAACCTTGGCTTTTAGATGCCGCTAGCAACGAGGATGTCTGCATCGAAACACTGAAAGATTTAACGAGTCGATTGGCCGATTGTGCAAACACAGCAAGCGAATACCGCAATCACCAGAAAGCATTCAAAGTTGAGATAACAAGGTTTGAGATACTCGAACATGTTACGAACGAGGTGAAGCTTCGAAGTCTTCTATGGGATAGTGTGACCTCCTGGGCACAAACGGTCGACAGTTGGTACAGTACAGAATTTGAGAATCTCAACGTTGAAGATATGACGATCGTAACGATGAGAAATCTAAAGAACGTCGCGCAATTAGAAAAAGGCTTGCCTACTAATAATATAGTACCAAGATTGAAGGAAAACGTTGAAATAATAAAAGATAAATTGCCGATTATTGGTTATTTGAGAAATCCGAATCTTAAAGCTCGGCATTGGTTGAAAATTGAGAATCTGTTGAGCCACAAGTTCAAACCTGATGACGAACTGACACTGGAACTTTTGGAGGATCTAGGAACTTTCGCCTATCCGAACGACCTTATGGAAATTGCGGCTGCAGCAAGCTCGGAATCGAGTCTTAAAGCGATGTTAGAAAAAGTCGAGGAAACGTGGAAAACACTGGAATTTGTGGTTTTGCACCACAAGGAAGCTAAGGATGTTTATGTGCTTGGATCACTGGAGGAAATTCAAACAGCTCTGGACGAGAGCAATATTAACATTCAAACGATTGCAGCATCGAGACACGTTGGGCCCATTAAACCGAGAGTTGAAGATTGGGTTAAACAGTTGGACCTATTTGCCGAAACGCTGGTACATTCTCGTGGAAAATTTCTTTGCATAAGTATGTAGACAAACGCTGAAATACAATTAATTGACATGAAATATATCAAAGGATGCGTGGCAATACTGCCAGCAACAGTGGATGTACCTCGAAGCAATTTTCTCAGCTCCTGACATACAAAGGCAGCTTCCTGTCGAGGCAAAGTTGTTTATCGTTGTCGACAAATCCTGGAAGGATATAATGAGGCGTGCGAACAAAGTAAAGCTTCGACTTTTTCATAATCATGAAAAAAAGGGAGCCTGGATTTTTAACGATTCTAATAAATAAATAATGTTACAAGATGCCATTGGCATTGGAGACATGCACACAGCCAGGACTACTGGAACAACTTCAAGAGAACAATCAAAAACTGGACCAGATTCTCAAATGTCTGGAAGCTTATCTCGAAACTAAACGAATCGCTTTTCCTAGATTCTTCTTTCTCTCGAACGACGAACTCCTCGAGATTTTGGCTCAGGTAATTCCATACAATTTTGAGGCTTTAACAAATTTGAAACGATATATATTAATGCTATTCACTGTTCATTTAGACGAAGAACCCTCATGCAGTCCAGAGACACTTACAGAAATGCTTCGATGCTGTATATCGTTTGCAATTCGCAGCAGCGACTCAAAAGGAATCACAAGAAGGTGCAGATGTCGCCTTAACGACTGACATTATTGCAATGATATCGCCCGAGGGTGAAAAAGTTTATCTCGGAAAGGGTCTCAAAGCAAGAGGAAATGTCGAGGACTGGTTAGGCAAAGTTGAAGAATCAATGTTCGTGTCATTGAGAAAGAGAATGAAAAGTGCTATTGCCGATCTTGGTGCGAGAGGAAGACAGCAATTTTTATCGTCACATCCATCTCAGGTTTTGTATATCGTTCAGTTTTTTAAGACGTTACATATATCTGGGCAGATAAAGATCAATCAAAAATAATTCATCAATCTCAACAAAATTTCTGTTTTGCTTCAGATCGTTCTGACGGTTTCCCAGATATATTGGGCTCGAAGTGTTCATCAGATTCTTGACTCGGACACAGATGTCGAAGTCTCCATGCGTACCTTCGAACAAAAATCGTACTCCGTAAGTTCAACAGTTTAAATTTTAACGATTGAACATGATATGTTATTTTATTCTCTTGATTCTTAGGATCTTAATCAGCTTGCTGCCCTGGTCAGAAGTGATTTACCAAAACTCGTTCGAGACGTAATCATCAATTTGATAACTGTGGACGTACATGCAAGAGACACCATAACTACTCTCGTCGAAAACAGAGTCGTATCGAGGTGCGTTATGAACAGATTAAAAAGACGAAGTATGCTGATTTTTTTAATCTAAATTCTTACTCAGCACAAGCTTTGACTGGATGAAAGCTCTTCGTTACTACTGGGATGAGAAAATTGACAACTGCCTGGCAAGAATGAGTAATGCAGAATATTTATATGGCTACGAATATCTCGGTGCTCAAAGACGTCTGGTTATAACTCCATTGACCGATAGGTGTTATCTCTGTTTAATGGGAGCGTTACAACTAGATTTAGGTATTTTTTCCTGTTTCGTTTTTTTTTTATTTCGCAAAATACTTTTACAAAATTGTTAAAATATATATCAGGCGGAGCACCTGCTGGTCCAGCTGGAACAGGGAAAACCGAAACGACGAAAGATTTGGCAAAAGCATTGGCGATACAGTGTGTGGTTTTCAATTGCTCCGAGGGTCTCGATTTTAAAGTAATAATAACAGTATTTCTTTGAGTGTTTCACCTCTTTATTTGCATCACCATTAATTGATTTTTACTCTTAATAGATGATGGGACGTTTTTTCTCTGGCCTCGCAACGTCTGGTGCTTGGTGCTGTTTCGACGAGTTTAATCGTATCGATATCGAGGTTTTATCGGTTATAGCTCAACAATTAATAACTATAAGAAATGCCAAAGTCGCACGTGCAACTGAGTAAGTGAAAGTAAAAGAAAATTTTGTGTCTTACTCTTCTTACCCCCAACCTATTTCTTCAAGATTTATGTTCGAGGGTCGCAAGATCAAGCTCGTTATGTCCTGTGCAGCTTTTATTACAATGAATCCTGGATATGCTGGACGCACAGAATTACCGGACAACCTCAAATCGTTGTTTAGACCAATTTCTATGATGGTGCCGGACTACAGTATGTTTCTATAATTATTCGATTCCATGTTAAAATTCTATCATGTTTTTATTATCAATGCTTTTTGTCTTTCCATAGAGCTCATAGCTGAGGTAACACTTTACTCCGAAGGCTTCGAGTCGTCCAAAACCTTGTCCGTGAAGATGACTTTGATGTATACTCTCTGTAGCGAGCAGCTGTCTCAACAGGATCATTACGATTTTGGAATGAGGCGAGTCTAAAACAAATCTTCATTTTTTAATATAACACAACACAAATCCAGAAACAAATAATTTTCTTTTCCTATTTTGCAGAGCTGTGAAAAGCGTTCTTGTCATGGCCGGCAGTCTTAAACGTGAAAATCCCGACAAGAGCGAAGAAGTTGTTCTCATCAGAGCCCTAAGAGACAGCAATCTTCCAAAATTTCTGGCTGACGATGCTGAACTCTTTCAAGGAATTCTCGGTGATCTTTTTCCTGGTGTTGATCTTCCGGAAGAAGATTATGGCATTCTTGCGCAGACTGCTGTTACCGTGAGATTTTAAGAGCGCAATGTTATTATCAAATATTTTACGGTATTGATAAGACTTATTTAACAGATCATGGAAGAAAAGGGATTGCAACCGGAGAATTGTTCAATAGTTAAAACTATTCAGTTGCACGAAACTATGCGAGTTAGGCATGGAGTTATGCTCGTTGGTCCAACTGGTTCAGGAAAAACTACAGTTCTTCAGGTGCGTTTAGATTGCCTGAAAAAAATCGTTAGTTCTTTTAATATGCAAGAATTAAACATTCGCAGACTCTTCGAGACACCTACACCCGTCTTTACGAATTGCGCGTACTTGGCCAGTATTATCAGAACGTTCATATGTACATCTTGAATCCTAAAGCGGTAACAATTGGCGAACTATACGGCGAGATAAGTGCATTGTCGAACGAGTGGCACGATGGACTGCTCGGTTCGATAGTTCGCCACGCCTGCTCGGTAAGTTGATCCGACCAGAAACTAAATAAACCTTTAAGAAGGAAGAATCTAAATATATGAAAGAATCCAATAATCGTAGTAATTTATCTTTCTTTTCGTGTGCGAGTTCAGTTCGTTACAGAAGATCACCAGTGGGTCGTATGCGACGGGCCAGTTGATGCTGTTTGGATCGAAAATATGAACACGGTCCTCGATGACAACAAAATGCTTTGTCTCGCCAATTCCGAGAGAATCAAATTCACTCCTTACGTTCACATGGTTTTCGAGGTGATGGATCTAGCTCAGGCATCACCTGCTACTGTCAGCAGATGTGGTAAACCGTCTGTTTCTTTTTTTTTAATCAAGCGAAAAGAAATATATTTTATTAAATTGTAATAAAAAAGTTTCTTTTGTACCACAAGGTATGGTTTACGTCGATCCTGTTGAATTGGGCTGGATGCCATACGTCAAGACTTGGGCACAGCGTTTAGACATTGTGAACGAAGATCTTCAGCAACAAATTTTAGAATTTTTTGAAACTTATATCAACGATGGACTCGTGTTCTTCAAGAAGAATTGCGAGCACGCCATAGCTCAGGTAGACGTACAAAGTTTTTGTTTGTTAAAGCCACATATTTTTAACCTATATGAAATGCAATCTGTTTTAGGTTGATATCAGTAAGATCAACATGGCGTGTGTTCTTCTGGAAAGTATACTTCGCGAACCGGGATCTATTGATAAAAGTGCAGATAGATCACGAGTGAAGACATTTCTCATACAAGCTTTTATTTTTGCTTACATCTGGGGTATTGGTGGTAATGTTATCGACAGTTCCCGAGAAGCGTTTGAGCTTTTCGTGAAAGAACAGTTTGATGATGAACCATCTGCACGGTAAACATATAATGATCAGTATTGACAAAATAATCTTAAAAACATGTTTTAACTGGTATTCTTTAGCCTTCCTTCATCCGGCGATCTTTGGAGTCTCTACGTGAACGTGCCAAACCGACGAATGGATCTTTGGGTCAAACTCATGCCAGCATTTATTTACGACAAGGAACAACCATTTTTCGAAATTCTCGTTCCAACGATCGACACTGTACGATTCGGTTATATTGTGCAAAAACTTGTGGATGCAAATAAGCCAGTCTTCGTTACTGGTGGAACCGGTTCGTAATTGACAACAGAATTGGTGAAGAGCAAGTAAGAGAAAAGATATAAACAGTCATCTAAAAATAACAATTTTCACTTTTCATTTCAAGGAGTTGGGAAATCAGTAATTACGAAAATCGTCTTGAAGAATCTTCAAGAAACAAAACTCTGGCTTCCAATTACAATGAATTTTTCTGCTCAAACGAGCAGCGGTCGTACGCAAGAGATTCTCGAGCTGAAACTTGAAAAGAAGAAACGAGCATTGCTGGGTGCTCCCGTTGGCAAACGTGTTTGTGTATTCGTCGATGACGTTAATATGCCAAGGCTGGATACCTATGGGTCTCAACCACCGATTGAATTACTTCGGTACCATTTTTAAAAAAGAATATTATATATTGTACACTCTTGCGGAATTGAGGACTGCATTTCAAATGTTTTTCAGACAACTGTTGGATTTCGAAGGATTCTATGACAGAGATAAATTATTCTGGAAATCGGTGGAAGATGTTGTACTCACCGTTGCCTGTGCACCACCAGGAGGAGGAAGAAACCCTCTAACACCACGATTCGTCAGGCATTTTGGAATGTTAGTCATACCAGCACCGGATGAAACTTCTCTCAAGGCGATATTCAGGTAGATACTTTTCGAATAAATAATTAGTACCTGAAAATCAAAAAAACTTTATTATATAAAACATATTTTCCAGATCCATCATGCGTGGTTTCCTACAAGAATTTTCGCAGCCCGTTATCGACGTAGGTGACAAGATCGTCACAGCCGCTGTAGAAATATATAATAGAATAGCCATCGATTTACTTCCAACACCTGAGAAAAGTCACTACGTCTTTAATCTTCGCGATTTGTCCAAGTGCATTCAAGGGATTCTACAAGCGGATCCTTCGTCGGTCCGAGAAGCCAAGCAAATGTTGAGGTATAATTAGACAAATATTTATAAAATGGAATTGCGATTGAGAAATTCAATGCAACAACAGGTTGTTCTATCACGAATGCCTGAGAGTATTTCACGATCGTCTAATAAACGTCGAGGACAAGAGTTACTTTTACCATCTTCTCACGGAAATGTGCTCACGCTCGTTCGGTGATGAGGTCGTTCCTCTTCCTTCTCAAGATATTATAGATCATCCACCACTTCTTTTCTTCGGTGATTTTATGTCGGTTGAAGCTGCCAAGGAGGATCGAATATACGAAGAAATAACGGACGTTGCAAAAATAAAAAACGTTCTGCAAGTATGTTTTTCGTAGCACTCCTTAAAATTCAAATTTTCCACATTCAACATTATGATTACTCTTTCAGGATTATCTGGACGATTATTGCTTGAGTGCGAATAAAGAAATGAAAATTATATTCTTCATGGATGCGATTGAGCACCTTTGCAGATTGGCGAGAATTCTTCGCTCAGAGCGAGGAAACGGTCTTCTCGTTGGAGTTGGAGGAATGGGAAAGCAAAGTTTGACCAAAGTGGCATCACATCTCAATGGCTATCCGTAATCTAATAATTACTATTTTCAAAAAACACTAAGAAGTTCCTCGACCCATAAAGATGTTTTTTTCTTAGGTGCTTTCAAATAGAAGTTAGCCGTGGCTACGACAAACATTCATGGCACGAGGATCTTCGTCGCTTCTATTTGAAACCTGGAGCTTATGCTAAGGACACTACCTTCTTATTCACCGACACGCAGATTGTGATGGAAGAATTTCTCGAAGATATCAATAACACTTTGAATTCAGGTTTTACTATAAATTTATAACAGATCACCTATATTTAATTCTCATTCATACATGGAATATTGTTTACTAGTGAGATTATTAATCAATAGGTGAAGTGCCAAATCTATTTGAAGCCGATGAGCTGGAAAAGGCGATAATAGCGACGAGACCAGCGGCAAAGGAAGTTGGAATCTCTGAGGAAAATCGTGACGAAATATATGACTATTTCATCGGAAGAGTGAGGAATCATCTTCATCTCGTGCTTTGCATGAGTCCTGTTGGAGATGCTTTTCGCAGGCGCTGTCGAATGTTTCCATCGTTAGTAAATTGTTGTACGATTGATTGGTTCACCAAGTGGCCCAGAGAAGCTCTGCTCTCGGTCGCAGAGAGCTCGATAGCCCCATTTCTTGGCGACGATACCAGTCAATTATCTGCTCTTTCTTCCATCTGCGTTCTCATGCACGAAGTACTAATTTAACTTTACTCTACTTAAAATTTTTGTTTGCAAAATAAAAGAATGAAACATCATAATGCTTTGTTTCCAGACTGTGGAAGACATGACTATTCGTTTCTTTAATGAGATGCGAAGAAGATATTACACGACTCCGAGCAGTTATCTAGAACTTATCAAGCTTTACCTTTCAACTTTGGAGAAAAAGAGGCATAAGATTCAGACCTTGCAGGCAAAAATTTCCAATGGATTGAGTGTAAGCTGGAATAAAAACAATAGTTTGTTGAAGTTCTAACTCTCGATTTTGAATCTCAACAGAAATTGTACGAGACTAATGAGAATGTGGCAGTGATGAAAGAGCAACTGATTCTATTTGCTCCAAAGTTAAAAACAAGTTCGGAAGAAGTCTCAAAACTAATGACAGTTGTTGCGAAGCAACAGTTCGAATGTGACCAAGTTCGAACTATCGTAGCTGCTGACGAAGCTGTTGCAAAACGCAAGGCCGAGGAAACTGCGATTTTGGAAGCCGATGCGAGAACAGATTTAGAAGCTGCAATACCAGCGCTCGAAGAAGCTCAAAAAGCACTCGAATCTTTAAACAAAAACGACATAAATGAGATAAAAGTTTTCAACAAACCGCCGAATCTCGTTCGATTTGTAATGGAAGCTGTGAATCTTCTGCTTGGCGAAAAGTATTGTATAGAATTTTTAATATTTCTTATTTTTCAAAGAATGAAAAACAAAATAATGTATTGTCAGAATTGACTGGGCGTCCGCGAAGCACGTTCTTGCCGATCCTCACTTTCTGGATCGTCTGATAGTTTATCCCAAGGATGACATAAGTGACAAGCTATTGAAGAAATTGCAAGACTATGTTAATCATCCGGAATTTGTTCCACATTTAGTCGCAAAGCAGAGCAAGGTATGCAAATCGATTTGCATCTGGGTTCGCGCTATAGATGGATATGCAAAAATTTTTCGAGTGGTGGAACCTAAACGGGCTGTGTGAGTACTTTGATTCATTGCATGAACAACTATTTTCGTTTATAACACGCACATTTTTAAATGTGACTCATCTTCTTCTTAAAACATTGCAGATTGGTGCAAGCTCAGAATGAACTTTGGGCCATCGAAGGAGTTCTAGCCCAGAAACAGAAACAATTGGCTGACGTTGAGAAACGTATTCAACGACTACAAGATCAATATAACGATGCTGTGAACAATCTTGCTAATCTTGAGTATAATATAAGTCTGAGCGAAGCAAGATTGAACAGATCAGGACGTTTGACTGCTGCACTATCGGATGAGCAAGTCAGATGGGAACATATGATCGAGGGTTTCGATGCTCAAATTGCTAATTTAACTGGAGATATTATTGTCGCTGCTGGAGGTTTGGCATATCTTGGAGCTTTTACTCAAGTCTACCGTCAGGAATTGCTCGACAATTGGCTGTCAGGCTGCAAAGAACAAGGAATCTACACCACTGCCAATTTTAGCTTGGTTGCTGTTTTGGCTGATCCTTATGAGATACGACTGTGGAATACGTATGGTTTGCCAAGAGATCATGTCAGTACGGAAAATGCCATTCTTGTTACTCAAGCTAGTCGATGGCCACTTATGATCGACCCTCAAGAACAGGTGCAATAATCTGTTCTAGCAATATTAATGAAAAACAAGTCTCCTCTAAAACTGGTTTTTGCAGGCTAATCGATGGATACGCAGCATGGAAGAACAAAATAATTTGAAAATCTGCAAAATGACTGATTCAAATTTTATGCGAATTATGGAAGCTTGCATAAGAGTCGGATCTCCTATAATGCTTCAGGAAGTGGGAGAAACCCTTGATCCAAGCCTCGAGCCAGTTTTGCTCAAGCAAACTTTTGTCCAGGTTTTAACTTTTCTAGGAATCCATCTTCTTTTATTTTTGATTTATCTTATTATAAAAGAAATTAAAATTTCAGGGTGGCAGAACTCTCATACGCCTGGGTGATAGTGACATCGAGTACGATCAAAACTTCAAACTCTATATCACCACGAAAATGGCAAATCCTCATTATCTTCCGGAAATTTGTATCAAAGTTACAATTGTAAATTTTACTGTAACACCGTCCGGTCTCGAGGATCAATTACTGGCGTAAGGAAAAACTATTTCTGTCAAAGAGGGATGAATTATTAAATCGCTCTCATGTTTTTCTAGTGACGTGGTACGTCTGGAACGTCCAGATCTCGAGAAAATGCGGAATGAATTAATAGCGAAGATAAATGCGGACAAGAGTCAATTGCAGAGTATCGAAGACAAGATTCTTTCGTTGCTCTTTGCCTCTGGCGATAATATTCTCGACAACGAGGAGCTCATCGAGACTCTCAACGATAGCAAAGAAACTTCAGCCATAATCGCAACTCGTCTCATCGAATCCGAAGCAACAGAGGACAATATTTCAATAGCTCGTGAAAAGTATCGAAGCGTCGCTACTCGTGGATCTGTTTTATATTTCATCGTTGGAAATTTATCTGAAATAGATCCGATGTATCAATTTTCTCTAAAATATTTTACTCAGGTGAGTCGACGTAATGAATCTCTGAACAATATATAAACAAATATTATTCTAAAAAACAAATTTCTTTATGTTTGTTGAAGATATTCAATAACGTGATCGAAGTCAGTGAGAAGAGTAGTGATCTCCAAGAGCGTCTCAATATTTTGTACAAGGAAATCACACTTGCAATTTATCTAAACGTTTCGCGAGGATTGTTCGAAAGGCACAAGTTGGTTTTCAGTTTTATATTAAACGTTGCGATTTATCTGAGCGGAGAAATTATATCGTATCAGGAGTGGAATTTTATTCTTCGTGGTGGCGGTCAAGTACAAGTGGTAAGTAAACACGATATATTTTTCCAATTCGTATTTCTTTTAATTAACTATTTCTAATGCAATTCATCGTGGATTTTGTTTGCAGGATAAGAAACCGGACTATCCGACTTTGACAGACTCCATGTGGAGCAATATCAATTACTTAGCTATGAATTTCAAGTCGTTTAATCGTATATTGAAAGATATATTCAAGAAAATTGTCATCACCATCGAGTATTTCGAAGAGGTACAGTTTTATCCTTTTTTTGGATAAATTTGCATTGGCTAATATTGTGAGTTCAATCAGGAAATAAATGTAATACCGAGCAATAACGATCGAGCAACGAGCAACTGGGACACTAAATTGACAGACATGGAAAAGCTCATGCTGCTGAAGGGTCTCAAGGAAGAAAAGCTTATTTTTGGTATCACAGCATATGTGAAGAAGAACTTGGGTCAACGATTTGTTGAGTCGCCCATGATATCTCTGCCAGACATGTAAGCATCATCAGCTCGTGAAATCGCTTCACCAATCATCCTTCCAAAGACTAACTAATCAAGACTGTTTTAGATTTCGTGATACAGCGAAAACTACGCCACTAGTGTTCGTTCTCAGTACGGGCTCGGATCCCTTCGGAGGTTTCCAGAGATTCGCAATTGAAATGGGATTCACGGATAAGTACGATTCAATATCTCTCGGTCAAGGTCAAGGGCCGATAGCCGAAGCTCTCGTCAAAAAGGGAACATTGGCAGGACATTGGATCTTTCTCCAAAATTGTCACCTCGCTACTTCGTGGATGCTCGCTATGGAAAGAATGGTCATTCACATGACAGAAAATCCCCAAACCGTTCATGATGATTTTCGACTCTTTCTCAGTTCAATGCCAAGTTCGACCTTTCCAGTTTCGGTTCTTCAGAACTCTGTGAAAGTCACCAACGAACCACCCAAGGGTTTAAAAGCGAACGTCAAACGAGCTTTCTATGATTTAACCGAAGATTTCTTTGAGAACAATGGCAAGTTAATTTTAAGAAATGAGCGAACTTTACCAGGGGACGATATTTCTATTTTATCGGATTTTCATTCTACAGACCTGGAAGACAGTTGGCACAGAATGATATTTGGTATTTGCTTCTTTCACGCAATAATACAAGAACGCAAAAAATTTGGACCGCTCGGTTGGAATATTCTTTATGAATTTAATGACAACGATCGTGACTGTTGTCTCTTAAATTTGCGAATGTTTTGCGAGTCTGGTACGATACCCTGGGACGCTTTGGTGTATACAACCGGGGAAATAACTTACGGTGGCAGAATAACCGACAATTGGGATTTGCGGTGTTTGAAAACGATTCTGGACAATTTCTTTTCTCCCAAGACTCTCGATAAAAGTAAATCTATAAAAAAAATCATGTTTAGTGGCTATCACCTGAGACCTTGCCTTTCTACGCAGATTACACGTATTCTCCTTCCGGCACTTATTATTGTCCGGAATTCAAGACTCTCAAGGAGTATAGAATCTTTATAGAAAACTTTCCTATAATGGAAGATCCTGAAATATTTGGAATGCACGAAAATGCGAATATTACGTATCAGGTAAAAAATATGAAATTATTGTAGAAAATTGAATTTAACTTTATCTTGCCTTTAAGCTGAACGAGACTAAAATGGTGATAGACACCATATTGGAGGTCCAGCCTAACGTTGGTATTGGAGTTGAGGGAAAATCTAGCTCCGAATTAGTATTTGAAATTACTGATGCGATTATGGAAAAAATCGAACTCAAAATTGATGAGGACTCGTGTCATCCGAATCATCTGAAAGTGAGTAAATAGTAAGTAAAAGTGAGTAATAGTATTATAAAACAATAAGACAAAATCTGTATCTGTTTCAATTATTTCAGAAAGATTCGTCAGGACGCTTTCCCTCATTGACGACAGTTTTGCTTCACGAAGTCGACAGATACAACAAACTTTTGGCAAAGATTCATGTCTCGATGGACAATCTTCAACGTGCGATTAAAGGATTTGTTGTTATGTCGGATGAGTTGGAAAAAGTTTTCAAAGCCCTCGTGAATAATCAAGTACGACTGTCCTGATTATTATTTATCATTTTTATTTTAACTATGATCTTTTTCTTTTCATTTTTTTATAAGGTTCCTCAATTGTGGCACGGTGTGAATGTTTATCCCTCGCTAAAGACTTTGGGCAGTTGGACGAGAGACCTGGAGCTTCGTATTGACTTTATAAGAGTGAGCTTCATTATTTTCCGGCTTTATACAAATTTCTCTACATACAAAGAATATATTAAGCTTTTGTGTTTCAGATATGGTTGATCGATACCCAGCCAGTTTCTTTTTGGCTCTCAGGTCTATCTTTTCCTCAGGGCTTTATAACTGGTATGCTCCAAACTCACGCGCGAAAGTACAACGTTCCGATAGATCGCTTGAAATTGGATTACTCAGTGATGAAAGAAATGTTGGATCAAGAAGATATCAAAGCTGCTCATAGTAAGACTGACAAGGAAGTCCCGGAAGTTTACAAGAATCTTCGAGCTCCGGTTGATGGTGTTTTAGCTCATGGTTTGTTTCTCGATGCTGGTATGTGGGATTTGAAATTTATGGTTCTCGTCGATGCCAGAAAAGGTAAGATATTTTACAATACTGTGAAAGGCTATTGTGTTACATGATTATAATGAAATATAATTAAATATTCAAGTCTTACTTATATAGAGAGTTATAAACGATAATCTCCCTCAATAAGCTCTCTTTTCATAACATCTAGGTGAGATGAATCCTCCTCTCCCAGTAATCCATATAAATCCCGTCCAGTCGCTACCTGAAAACGATCCACGGTATGTCTGTCCACTGTACAAAACAAGTATTCGAGCTGGTGTCCTCTCTACAACCGGGCACAGCACGAATTTTGTTGTTCCAATTTTATTGCCTTCTCCACGCAAACAAGTCTACTGGATACTCAAGGGAACCGCGCTTCTCGTTCAAGTGACGAATTGAATGTCATAAATGATAACAAAGAAAACGTTCTCACATATGGCGGTATCAAAGCATGTAATTCAAAGTTTTCTTAATTTTTATACTACTCATAGCAGTATTAAAGCAAAGATAGAATACATAATTTACAAACAACGTTTGCATATAAATAATGTGCCACGCAGTTAAAAAGAAATAAATTATTTTGGAAAATAAGGTCTTAGACGAATAATTAATTTTTTAATGCCACGTTTGTTTTCTCTCGATTAAATAACGATGGAATTCACACATACGACTAGAAACCTATTTTTTACAACAGACTTTTAACACAGAAAAAGATAGAGAGCAACAAAAATAAGTACAAAGTCGAATCACCGCAAAAGGAAAGAGTAGTTAAGAAAAGTGTTGTCGTTTGGTATGAAAGGTGCTGGCATGATAGCGATAATCTTCCTTGTCTATCGTCCACATCATGATCATGTATACAGTGAGCAGGGAGGACAACAAAAAACGGTCAAGGCTGAAAATGAAACGAAGTAAAAACATTTCCAGAAAATAACAAAAAAAATATCATTAAGATAATCGTGAGAATCGAATTGCCTTACGTCATTAATGGATGAATCCATAATATGATGAGGAATCCTGTAAAACTAGGATGTCTCATATGGGCGAAATAACGCTGAAGTTCCCTGGTCTTTGTAGTAAGTGGATAAGGTCTGGCTGATATTTTGTAGTAAACTTGCTTAATACCGGTTAGTTCCGAGATGTCCATCATAATACATCCACTAAAGACAATGCACCATCCAAGAATGTGAAAAGCGACAAACATGAGCCAAAGTTTGTTGGATGTTGAAGTATTGATGTCCCAGAGACACACCCCTGGTACAGGGTGCCAATTATTGATAAGAAAGTTGAGGGCCATTGCGCTAGCTGCATTATAGATGCAGCGCTCAATTTCACCCAAATGCAACTTATAAAAGACACTTTTGATGATATCGGTGGCCATGAACGAATGCTGTAGCATGAAGGTACTCAGAAGGCAGGCATCAACCAGCAGATGCCAGAGAGTCGACAAGATGTGATTCTCTTCTGTAGTGCAAGAGTAAAGAAGATAAATGTCAATATTCTCCTGGCGTTAGTACGAGTTCTCAAAATATAGCCGAAATGACTTACCCGGGTACATGATAGATTTGTGACTTTCATTGTGGTCAGAAGTGAAACACATCAGCAGGAAAAGAACGTTCGCAGTGTAAATAAAACTACCGATGCTGACAGCAACCAGGGAAGCTTTCGAAAGCATCGCCCTTAGGCTGGAACCGGCTGTTCTCGTGGACATTGCTTCAATTTTTTAGGGGGTTTGTATGAAGCAACAAAATTATGGGGCAAAAAAATACAAGTTCGAGGAAGTTCGGAAATGATAAGACAAGTAACAAAATTATAAAGAAATCATGAGTGGGACAAAATATGTCACAAAAGCATCTTAAAGGGTGCTGTTGGCCAATGGGTACGTTAATGAGGAGATTCACACAACAACCTAAATGACATGTTGGTAAATACTGTCGGAAGAGGGGTTAATCTAACTACCTATATATAGGCATTTGAGTATACCTATATATTTTTTTTTTCGTGTACTCCGCGAACACCATCTTCAGGAAAAAATTGGCAGCGGAGAATCTTTCCGACCCCACCCTCTAGACAAAGCTTTTCTACATATTTAGGCGAAATACACATCGGTATTTAATCATCGTGAGCTGGAAAACGTTTTAATTGTCACGCAATTATATTATTATCGTCATTAAAAGACTTGAAACCATCTTTGTAATGAATTGAACACGTGGCGACGCGAGGAATTTATCAAACAAATTTGAGTGTGTTTATGTATTTATATGCACACCTCGACCGTGCGTGACCCCTCCTCGAACAAAACATGGCCGACACTCAATTAATCAGCTGCCAACAGCAGGACACTCTGTATTATTGCTTCAATGTACTCTCATCGTACGAGACGTTCGATCAAGCTAGAGAGTCTTTTGTTTAAGTGCCAAAACGATCGTCTCGTAATTGAATTAGCTCATTGTTGAAAAGAGTTTTTGTTTAAAGAGTATACTGCACAGTTCAGTACCCTCGATATCCTTGAGACGACGAGAGAATCGCGAAGCTCGAGCACGTCATACCAGTCCATTTTTTGTTTGTTTTTCATCCACGCGCACTGGATCGCCTCTGTAAACGAAAAATTGAAGAAAACGTTCGATCACTGTACCGGGTTTTTTTTTCTCGTGCCTACGAGTGGTAAGATAATTTTCTCGATGGAACGGACAATGGAATACGTGCTGATAAAGGACATAAGACCGGGACAGAAGAACATAAATGTGGTGTTTATCGTTCTGGAGGTTGGTCATCCTACGTTAACCAAGGAGAGCCGCGAAGTACGAACTTTCAAAGTTGCGGACACAACCGCGTGTATGAATGTTTCAATATGGGATGAACCTGGACAATTATTGGTACCCGGGGACATCGTGAGATTGACGAAAGGTTACGCCTCCGTGTGGCGACAATGTCTTACCCTTTATTCCGGTAAAACCGGCGATATACAAAAAATTGGCGAATTTTGTATGGTCATCAACGAACAGTTGAATATGAGTGAACCAAATCCTGCTCTTGGTCAACAACTCGTCAATCAGGGAGGGTCAGGTCCACCTGGCGCAAGCGTAAATAATAGCATAACGAACAATGGAAATGCCAACAACGTCACAGGGCCAGCTGGACGACAACCTGCTGTAAGTTATTTTACTTTTATTTTATTTACAAAACGCTACTGGTCTTGGTTGATTTTATACTTAATGAAAATTATGCAATTTAATCAAATTTTAATATTCACTGTTTTTACAATATTGAGAAAATAATTATTAATTGCAGACTATCCAAGGCAATGCAACGGCACCCTTAACAGCGGCAGAATTAACAGCAACTGCGTCAGCAATTGCTGCGGCAAGTAGTTGGACAGGCAGTGGTCCAGCAAGATTCAACGCTGAGCCAAATGCAAAAGCCCCGGCTACAGGAAAAGGTGGTGCGCGTGGACGAGGTAGCTACAGAAATGGTGGTCGGAGCGAGAGAAGATAACACGAGTCCACGACGACAGCGCGCACAATTCCATTGTAAAGAAAAATCAAGAAACAGAAAAAAAAACGATGCGAAGGAGACTGAAAAAATGTAATATACATTTTATATATACATATATATATACAAAGGTAATTAATACTGAAAAGTTAATCAGAACGTGTATAAAATACTAATTGTGTAAAATCAAGAACAGAAATCTCGCAAGTTCATCTATAAATAAAAATTGCGAGCGAAATTTTATTGCCGATTAGAAAAAATGATTAATTTTGTGTTGAATTAAGCTTCGAACGTTTCTGTACATACGGGTACTTTGTACTCTCTCTTTAACTGGGCATTTTACGTTAATGAACTCGTGAAATATTTACGTCATTCAACGACGAATCATGAACAACATACTGATAATTATATTTCGGCATCATTGGCACGCAGACAACCATTTGTAATATGATTGCATCGATAATAGACGCATTGTTGTTGCTAAAAGTAATTGTAAGAAACGTTGACGATTTTCATCACACGTAAAGAAAAGAAAACCTGAAAAATTGTCATGCTTTTAAGACGCATTTCGACGCGTATAACTACGCTGTGTCTAAAGTACTGTGTCCAAAAAAATATAAATGGATGCCTTTTTTTACCAATCAGCAATATATATAAATATATGTATACATGTATATACTCATTGTACAATGTAAGTGCGAGCACTGCAGATACCGGCTTCGATTCCAGTACGCACATATATGTAAATTATGTAAGCAAAATAGTAGGTATATGAATATTACCCCGCACTTGAATGGAATTTCTTATGACGCGATCGAAACTTATAAGAAGAATAAATGGTAACCGAACAAGACTCACTGGGCCCAACTCATCCAATAATCAAAACTGTACCACGGAAAAGCTGACAATAAAGGTCAAAAATGATATTCCTCATTTCTTCGTACGGTATTACATTCAAATATTGTTCGCATTCTAACAGAATCGTTGATCAGATACAAACTTCCAAGCAGAGATTATAACGCTTCGAACGTCTGTAACGATAAGTACATAGTTTCACCTTTGAGCGCTACAATAAAATAGCTCTCCTTATTGTGTTACCGGTGGGGGTAATGACAGTGAACTGTAAATTTACGGACATTCAATTGATGTTTGTATTTTTAATTGTTTTTTATATACCAGCGATTAGGAAGGAGATCAACGAGGTCAACAAAAATTGAAACCTTGAAAGTTGGTTCTGCGACATCTGAGCGGCTAAAGCGTGAATTATTGTATACTCGCGTTAAGTTGGCCGCAATATATGGCGAAAGAAACATATATATATATATGCAAATAAATATAGACGGTTTTTCGCTCAAACGGAGCTTGTCGAGGGGTTGCGGAATCGGAAATTTGTCGCGTAACACAAACATAACAACATTCGAAGAAAATTCAAACAAAACGGCATTATAATGATAGTTCACCCCTTGGCCGCTCAGATGTCGCGGAACCCACTATCGAGGTTTCAACCTTTGTCAAACATTGCTGATCTCCCACCGCCCGCACCGCCACCATCTAATGTCTGGTATTACCGATTGTGGGTGGTTATTATCCGTACAAGATATCGCAGGTGGTGATTCCACGCATGCACCCTTAGCTTCACTACTGTCAAGCAAAACAGCTGTTGCGGTACCTTCGTTACGGGAGGGAGAGGGTAAAGATGCTTTCGTGAGAATCGTAAATGTAATCTGAACAGCCTGGCATTAAAGCGTGATAAGGATTTGTGTGCCAACTGGGGAAATTAGAGGTGTGATTACATTGCCTCGATACTGCGATCCCATTTTTTTGTCAGAAGTTCCACGAGACGATGGTCCGCCGAGTTGTCGAAGGTTATGTTTACATGTATAACATCATCGGTTTAGTCTGGATTATATTACTTTACATAGAATAAGATTTAAAAGACACTTTCTTTAACATTTTGTAAATTCTAATTTTGTATGGGTTTTACAGGAGCAATGAGAGTGATTTGAAGAATACCAATTTCCCATAACCGATTCGCTCTGAAAAGATTTTTGACTACTTGACATATGGAAGAAGACACTGAGCGACTCCTGTCACGATTTCTTCGAATAGATTAGTATCGATCGCATTTTGTAGTCTCACCCTAACATTTCCGATTATGAGCCTATGCTAAAGTGGTATGTTTTGTTTCGTGTACAATATAGATTTCATAGACTTGCGTAATAGATGCTGTTTAAAAAATTTTGAATTTACAGATCTAGTTGTGATATCGAAATGCCAAGGTCCAATGTCAAGTATGAAATTGCCAGAGAGGATCCTGATGGGCCAGATTATTTTTTGCAGCACGTACAAGATTTTCAAACTACTTCAAAGTGGGAGAAGTCATTCTGGCACAGAATATTGCAATCCGTATTTTTAATATCCATTTATTTCATTCTCTCTGTGGGACTGACGTTTTATCAACAGTGGCTGTACGGGGCCTATGTTAGTGCGAACTTCATTTATGAGAATTACTATTGCAATTTAATATAATTCTTGGACTCGTAATATTTCTATGAAAATTAAATAATTTTAGAAATTTCTTCACCCACTGAGTGTGGTTGCTTGCCACTTAGTCGTTAAATTTATTCTTGCTTCTCTGGTGAGAAGTGCGAGAAAATGCACAAGAGGCAGACAACAAATACGTTTGCCATGGCAGAGCATCTTATCATCTTTGGCTGCACCAGGAATTGCAAGTGGCCTGGATGTTGGATTCTCAAATTGGGCCATGTCCCTGATAACTATATCTCTGTAAGTTTATTCATATCTCACCTGCTAGGCCATGGTTATCTATTCCAGAAGTTCTAATATTATATTAAAAAAATTTTCAGTTACACAATGACAAAGTCGACAACGATAATATTCATTCTAGGATTTTCACTGCTGTTCAAGCTTGAGAAAAAAGTACCCGAGTTTTCTACACGGCTTTCTCCAAATATTTTCTGTAAAAGACAATTAACAGCATTATTTTTCAGTCCTGGTCGCTTGTTGGAGTTGTGGGGATGATATCCGGAGGTCTCATAATGTTCACGTACAAATCAATGCAATTTGATCTTCTTGGCTTTATGCTGTGTCTTCTGGCTGCTTTTTCGAGTGGTCTACGTTGGACAATGGCACAAATTGTGATGCAGAAATCCAAGCTTGGTCTCAGTAATCCGATTGACATGATGTATTATATGCAACCATGGATGTTGTTGGCTATATTACCAGTGTGTCTGTGGTTCGAGAGTGAGTTTGATATTGATTCTTAACTCGCTTGTTTTCGCGCTAATTCGTTAACTTCGTTGTAATTATCTTTTGGTCTAAGGTGGCAAGATTTACAACGTGCTTCAAACGACCGATTGGAGCAATATGCGTCAAGTACTATCGACAACGGCAGTCGTATTAGCCGGTGCCATTTTAGCATTTAACATGGAAGTTATGGAGTTTGTAGTCGTCACATACACATCTAGTCTGACCCTATCGATCTCGGGTATACTTAAGGTAAGTGGCTCGCAAAAACAAAGTTGAGAAAGATTATTTTATAATAGGATCGGACGTAACTTATTAATTTTCTTTTTCATTTCCTAGGAAATATTCATTTTGATCTTGGCCTTTGAATTCAAGGGTGACAAATTGACGGGTTTAAATTTTATGGGATTGCTCATGTGCCTTGGCGGTATAGTTATGCACGTTATACAAAAAGTATTGACAAGTTCTAAAGATATAGTCGAGAAGCTTGAGTTACAATCGAATTCCATAACGACCAACGATTCCAACTGCGATGATCCGATGGACTCGAATCTACCGCTATTAGCGCAACGCTCGACATCGCTAACGAATTTACTTAATTCAAACTTTAGTTCGGAAGACGACGACGACGACGGCAATGGCAAAGATAAGGAGACGACGTCGCAGGTACTCTTTGACGTTTTGCAGCGCAGAGAACAGTCGTAGTCCTTAAAAAATATTGATTTTAGATGATAATATACACTTTTCTAAAGTTATATTTAATATATATATATACGTATGTATATATACAACCGTACAAGTACGCGAAAGAATATTGTTAAGTATTCTTCCAGACGACATTCCTTCCACGTCATTTGATTACTAAAGCTTTGAAGCATCTGTAATCACCTGTTTTCTTCCTTTATAATCAGTGTCCGGATTTCTTAGTCTGAGTAAGAAACAGGATAAAGTTTTTACTGTTCCATGTGCTCGAAATCGCACGCGAGTCTTGAAAGTGATTTACTTGATGGAAGCGAAGACTTCGCGCCTGTTATTCCTTTCAATATTAGATGCGAAGAGTTCAACAAACGACGCTTACTACAATGTGTAGAGAATAGCATAATCTAAAAAGATTTGCTATTGACTATTGTATTTATTTTTTTGTGTAAGTAATAATTAAGAAAGCGACAGATACCCGACAAGACAAGACAAAAAAACCGCGTTACCGTGTAATGAAGATTGTTGTGCATCCGTGTACACTCATGTGCAATTCCATATTTTACACACAAAATGTACAGTCCGACCGAGTTTGGGAATTAATCGACCAAACCTTCTCCCAAGCATTTACACAGAAACGAAAAACTCTTTACAATATTAGCTATTTTATAGTTTACGTCCTCATATTGAGGCGGGTTTGGAAATCAACTTAATTTTACGAATTTCTTGTAATTATAATAAATGTTTGACAGATTTCAAAGTGAACCACGATAGAAACTTTTTAAAGCGCAACAAGTTTTCGGCATGAAAACTTCGGACTTGTTTTCACAAACGTAATGCATTCTCCGTGAGCAGGCCAATGAGAATAGAAAGTTCATAGATGGAACAAATGTTTATTTCAAACATTGATGTTTTTTCATATATTTGTAGGGACGTATAGGGCGTCTCGCTAAAATGAACGAGACAAATGTTCCCGTTAGTTGGACACTAACAAAGGAAAAAAAAGAAGCATTCTCTTCTCGGTCCCTTGCTGAGAATCAAATCTTTCGCTATACTATCACGTACAAACGAATACAATTTTTACTATTACGTCACGTTACTTCAGCCACAAACGAGGGAATTCTTTTCGCGAAATCGATTTGGCACTTGAATCGCACAACGTCGATCTGCGACACGCGTACTTTTTTTTTTTAGCGAAGTACACATGCAAACGTTGGAAATTTTGGTATTACATTACGATACGATACGTATACGATTTTGCTGAAAACTCTTTTCAATTTGACTATTATTGTAGTTATAAGGATTTACCATCGTTTCGCGTAATATCCTTGCTTAGTACATTTTGTCGCGACGAACATATGGAACTGAAAGGAAACGCACAATAACGCTAAGTCAATAATTCTGACACGTTAGGAAACGTTGAGTGTTATCGAACAAAGCGCAGTAAACATATTTGTGACGTCGTCCACGATCCTTCATAACCATGAGTCATATTATTACAATGTTAGCAAGGCAGACGCACAAAAAAGTCGATAAATATTCCAACGCTCTAAAATTTCGCCAATAAATAAATTATGTATATATGTGTTTGTGCGTGTATGTATGTGTGTGTGTATATATATATATATATATATATGTAGTAGTGTACGAATTTCTACTTAGATTGCCTGATTTGATTAGCTTTCTTCGATTTGGTTTCGATCCTGTCCTCGAGCTTGTGTATCAAGTCGTCCAATTCGTCCTAGAAAACGGATAGATTACGATATTAATATGATTTACGACAATAGACATAAAAGACTGACCGTAAAAAGCATCGACTTACCTCTGTGTAAGTGTACATGAGAGTACAGTTTTTCAATACTTGTTTTTTTCTCATAATCAATTGCAGAGCATGAGGCAGACAATACACGCTGTCATCTTGTGAATTATTTACCAGCGATACGAACAAATTAGCGCGACATGTTTCACACTCGAAATCACCATCTTCCTCCTTAACTCTCTTGCCTTTCTTCCCTTTGCCCGTGTCCGGCAGTGGTAATTTTTCCTTAGTCGTAAGTCCTATGTATTCCAACTGTTTGCGGTAATCGAGCTCTCGCTCACGTATTTTCATTACAGCTGGCATGATCTGAGAAAAGAAAGAGGATCGATCAGAAACGTGTTATCCACTTTTTGTTTAGATTTGAATAATACATACCTGCTTGAGGATATCATAATGAGAACGAGAATCATTGATGATACTAAATAGAAGTCTTTCGAACGAAAATATCGAGGGTTCGCAACTGTCCTGCAAGTCCTGTTAAATACAAAAAATGTAAAAAATATTTGTGAGTCTTTAATAGCTGATTGACTGTTAGAAATGTAGACTTACTTTAAATACTTGTTCCGCATTCTCGAGCCACGCTGGTTGAGCAAAATAAACGCTCTCAGATACGACGTAACCAGTGCATATGCTCGACGTGAAGGCTTTTGGAAAAACAATGATAAACTGGCCAGGTTCTTGAACGGTACGACAAAGTGGTACACCGTTATTGACCAACAAATCAGGTGGTACCATCGCCGTATCAGACGGTAGCCATATCGTCTTTTTCTTGCAATAACGCGGTACCATCTTCGACAGAGCTTCGCGAAAATTGTTGTTGTGTTCGTCCGGTATGCTGTACCAAATTTTCTTCGCTCCCGTGTGAAGGTATTCGATCCAGGGAAGTCCATGGGGATCGCGATACCAGCAACAAGCGCTAAAGAGCATTCCAACGTGCAACGTCGGCACGGTAACACCTGAGAAATAAGAAAAGTCACATGAGTTAAATGTCACATGTGCAATAAGTAAATCTTATAAAACATTAATCAAAAAGGCTTCACACCCATCAGTGGTCCTAAAGCTCGCAGGACCGAGCCAGCATTGTTGGTCAATACTTTTAAATTCCAAGGGTGTCGAGCGAATGGACTGTTCTTAGCGACTGAAAAGCCAAAACCGCGACCACTGGAATCAATGCTTGCGGCATGAACGCAAACATGACGTTTTCTCTCAGCTACGTGTTTCCAAAATGCACTTTCCACCTCAACGGCCGACGCACCCTCGGCTTCGCTACCGGAACGTTGATTCTCGCCGAACCACATACGTTGCGTATTACGAGCGATACGATAGAACGCGTTCAATGGCATATTACGTCCCTGTTGATATGTAAGTTATAATAAAAGTTGACATTAGTTCGATATTAGACTTACTTTTATTATACATTCTTCAATCTCATCCGAGCTATCATCGTCTTCTTCGTCATCATTGTCATTCGACAATTGAACATCCAGTCTTTGCAAAGTTTTAGTTTCTCTTTTCTTCCAATCCTCCTCTACATCATCAAACAGTTTTCCACGTTCCTCTGAAATTGTAGTGACAAAGATGTGTCTTAATGATTGTTTAAATCTTCACGAATAATAAAGTATTCGAGATTCCAATGTACCTGGCGAAAGAGTATCATAGGGTAAAAGATATTTGCAATAAATATCATCGAGTTTTGTGACACGATCCTGTGCCGATTTTGGTATTTTCATACCATCGGCGACTTTTTGCCACTTTTTTTTCTCGATCACTTCCTTCAGTCCACCGAGACTCTGTACTGTCTGATACAAGTGTGGCAAATCGACTTCCATTCCACCGATCTGCAGAGCACAATTACTGGTTAAATTAAAAGTACCAATTTCATAATGACACATGTTTGTAAATATTCAAAATCTTACCCATGGTGGATGGGTCAGTGTAATACTCTGTGTAGCAAGATATTTCTTAATCGCCATCATCTCCTTGACGTTTGGACCCCAACGATGTAGCATGCGATGAACATACTGATTATAGGCAGTGAAACGCATATCATCCGATACTTTGCACTCGGGCTTGAAGTTCGCCGGTGGAACCACTCGACAAATGCCAAATTTTTCAGCGATGGATCTGATTTTGTCGATATATTCCAGAGGGTCTTGAAAATCCTTCTCAGTTGGATGAAAAGTTGGTGCCTCGACGAGACGTGCTTCAGCGTTCGAGTCGGTCGAACCCGGAAAAGCCGTTGCATTGCTCGGCGACAAAACCTCCGCTATTTTTTGTCTGGATTTGGCCGATCCTCTAAAAAACAAAGTCCCATAATTAAACACAGAACTAGACTTTTTCTATCGATATGAAAAACTTCTTCCTCACCTCTTGCCAGTTTTTGTGGAATCTACAGAAAGTTTTCTTTCTCTCGCGACTTTTGGTGACTTCGCTGCTTTCTCAGACACAGTGTTATTCCCAACATTCTGTCGCGCTGCGCTTTGACTTGTAGAAACTGTGTTGCGAATGACCTGTTGCTGAGGTGCTGGAAAGTCTGTACTAGTTAAGAGAGGAACGGCTACGTTATTCGGGATTGCCGATGTGGATGCCACAGGAGGATCAACGACGGCATACGGATGATCGAGGACCGATGTTGCACTGGAAGAACTTGGTGGATTACGAGTGGTGGGCTGAACAGTTCCTACGGGAGGACAACGAGCTACTGCAAGCGGTGGTTTCGTCACTAGCTGTGCACGCAACAAAACTCGTTGATTCGGTCCATTTGGACCTTCTGTACCCAGTTTAACAGCTACACCCTGTATAAATTGTTGTCCTTGAACAAGATTCGGTCCATTTCTTCCAACAGTTTGAAGCGGTATATAAAAAACATGACCATCATTATCGCTTTCATTGTCATTCGTATTCTCTGTTTGCGTCGATATTTCGGTACATTTTTGTTGTCCGGTTGATTCCTCGCTATTTTGGAATGCTGTATTTTGCACGTTTTTCTGTTCTCCTTGCTCCAATTGCTGTTGTTGCTTTTGTTGAAGTTCCTGCGATCCATCATCAAAGTTCACCTGAACGGCAATCGAGGCACGACAATTCGCTCCGCCCCATTCGGTCGGCATTTTTCCAAGTGGCAAAATCTGTACGTTGGATACATTTCCAAAACTCTTTGGCATTGCGAATTTGTCTTGAGTATTCTCGACAACCGAGCAACTCTTTGACAATCCTGAAGAATTCTTCGAATCCATCTCGCTGCTCGTTCCAACGTCGCTAAATTTAGGCGAATCTTCGACTTCCGATCTCGAGGTACTGTCAACTTCCTGTTGACCGGCATTACTCTTGCCACCGAGTTCCTTGAGTTTCCTTCTAAACGGCGTATTAATTGGAACTTCCGTGTCGCTCTCAAAGGCGTAAACGCTGCTCTCGTTCTCTGGCGAAAAAGCATTCGCACTTGGTGTCGTGGTTTTGCGTTCCCGTACTTTTGGCAAAAAAGTTTTGCGCTGCTGAAATATTCCTTTCTTCTCGGGTGTCGATTTCTTGTCCGGTGAACCATCGATGGAATTTTGATCGGATTTTGATACACTATCGCTTTCCTCCCCAGTCACAACTTCCCTCGTCGTTTTCGCACTTCTACCCTTGATTATCTCTTTGATATCTGCGTTTATTTTGTTTCTATTGGGTATTGGTATGTTGATAGGATTAAGAAGAGGAACTCTCGTCCCTGCTATGAGACCGGTGAGCATTTTGCTTTGTATTGCAGCGCGATCACGTGCCAATTTGTCTGCAAGTTTTGGAATCGTCACATTGACTGGACGTACGAGATGTTGAATTCTCGTCGGTATGGACAAATGATTGGTATCATTTTTAAGCTTTTCTGGTATTTCAAAGTGAAAACCTACGGTGCTGTCAGTCTCGGACTTATTCCTCTGCTTGGCTCGAGCCATTGAACTCTCGTTCAGCCATTTCTCAATTTGTTCCGTCGACATATTTACACGGGCTTTACGTCCATGATTTCCGGTAAGAGGCATGTCCATTATACTCATTGTTCTGACCTCGTTGTCCATCGTATGATTGCATTTCTTTTCCAAGTTAGACGTACTATCTAAAGTTGAAGATTCGTTTTCGATTTTGGGAGCAAGAACTGGCGATTTTTCCTGCGCGACGTTAACAAGTGTAAATGCTGCTGTGGTGTTTGGCAAATTCTCGACAGAAGTTTCCAGTTTTATCGGACATTTGTCGCTACACTCCGATGGAACTTCGAGCTTCGGTGATTCTTCCGTTTTCAGAACGTCCAATTTTGCACAAGCCTCCTCGGTCGCAAGAAGATTTGCGTTCGCGTGCGATTGGCAGGAATTTAAGACTTTTGTAATAGCTTTTTTGGTGAAACCCCGAAAAGATTCTTCGTCGTCGGATACTTGAGAAGGTGTCGGATCGTTCGTTTTGTTACTCCGAGTAGAAGTTACAACTTTGGTTTCAATTACGGCCGGTGGATCGTTTTGAGTCGTTGGCTTCTGTATCTCCGACTTTTCTTCCTTCTTTTTCTTCAGCTTATTCAACAAATTGCCCAACGTCTCTTCCTCCTCAGATTCCTCGCTCTCAGGCTTTTTCTGTTGTGGCTTTGCACGCTTCACGGTCGCCTTGTCTTTCATAGATTTTATCGGCACTCTTACTTCCGGCTTCGCAGGTTGATTTCGCGACGACGATCGCAATCTTCGCAGTGCTGGTTTTTCAATTTTCGTGACACCCCTTCGCGTGAGCTGTCTCGTTTTTTCTGGCTCTATTGACGTTTCGGACTCGTCTTCGCTGTCCAATTCGCAGTATCTTCGAACTCTCAAAGTCCTCTTGCTCTTTAAGATCAGTTTTTCCGGTTTTCCTTTAATTTTATTCAGACTCGAATTATTCTCATTTTTCGATTCTTTATCTCTCGAATCCTTGGACTTTGTGCCTGCTTTTGATTTTGCCCTTATTTCGCTCTCAGCCTGGGCAGTACGACGAGCATTCGGTAACTCGGGAAAACTATCAACCGAGATATTATCGTCGTTCTCAAGATCGGGACTGACGAGTTTTCGTCCCAATATTTCCATGTAAACCGCAGCTGCTTCTTTGGTCTTTCTCGAAGGTCGTCTCGACAGCGAAGCTTGCTGGCTTGTCGTTGTGGTCGTTGAGCTTTCTCTTTGTGATCTTGTAATACGTCTCATCTCAGATTTACTGCGAGTGCAAATTTTCTTCTGCACAGCTTTGCTTGCGATTCTCTTTGTTAATGCAGTATTCTTCGAGCGTGTAGTCTCATCGTCATCATCGGACGAGGCTGTTTCCGAATCTGAAGACTCGCTTGTTTGATCTTTCACGCTGATTCTTTTCTTAGGTTTAGGTGGAATCGTTTTGGCGATTTTCGTCGTGGTAACGCTCGACTTTTTCGCTCTATCGGCAAGACCACCACTTCGCAAGCCATGTCGTCTTTTAGTCTCGTTACGGGATATGAATTTCCTTGTTGCAAGCTTTGTCACAGATTTCAGAACTACGCGTTCCGTTGAGGACCGAGTTCTCATTACACACGAGGCTTTAAATTTGTTTTTTATTCTTTGCTTCGCCAGACGTTGCTCCTGATACTTTTTCTTCAATGCCTGAACCGTCGAAGTTGCATTTTTGTATTTGTTCATCGTCTTCTGTACTGCATTAGGAACAATCTTTTTGTTCACTGCAGCAGGATTTTTTGGAACTACTTTGCTTGGAGAACTCGCAACTGTATCTGTTTTAGTAGGAGTTGTAGAAGGCATCGAGGTGGATGACGACGATTTTGCAGCAGATTTGGAAGAACCAAGTCCTTTGGATTCTGGTTTTTCTTTTCGAGATCCCACATTGAAGAAATTTAAGCTGGGTGGCAGTATAGAAGTACCTGGGAAAAAATTGAAACATATTTTAAAAATTGGAGCCTATAAAATATTGTTAACAACCATGTTTAAATATACCTCTAAAGCAGAGAAAGGTGAGAAAATCTTCGGTATTAGGACGCTTGTGCGTTATCAGCTCTGTAATTATGGCAGGCTTGGTTTTTTCCTTTTCTTTGACTAGCGTCGGTGCTGGACTGAAAACTGTAGCTGCGCCTTGAGCAAATTTTCTTTGTGCATGCACTTTTGTTCTGAAAAATGAATCCAAACGTAAGAATGATCAAATGTGAACAAATTTAATTCTGACAAGGACGTAACATACCTCTTGGGAGATTCTGAAAGTGGATCCATGAGATCCACAAGATCTCCCTCTTTTCTCTTTCTCTTGTCATTTCTGCCCAATACCATATTCCAAGGAAATCCAAAGATGAATTCCACCTTACATTAACTTTCCGGTTTAAATTAAATACCTTTTTCACCACAAGCTTGATTATTTATTACACAAGAACGTATCATTGATAATAAATGTGATATTATTTTTTGTGTATCACAGAGTAACAATTCTCTGTGGAGAATTAAGTAAACATTTTTTCTTTTTTATTGAATTGCTTCGTAGATTCCGACAGCACACTTGTAATTGCAGTTCGTTTCACACCACACAACGTCGATATGGCTGTGATTTTCTTGAAGAAAACAAATATCGACAAGGATACCTCGCGAAGTTTATTACATCAAAGATCACCGAACTCGCGAAATATGAGAAAAAAAAGCACCACTTCGAAATCCCACATAAATGTAAAAAGTTCGCAAGAATCGCTCAAAAATAAAGCACTGTTGAGATTCGCATCTGTCTACCCCCTGAGAGATCAGATTGTTGTGTCAGCCACAGATTAAATGCCCGTCCATCATATGTCTCCCCCGTGCTTTGGAAGCACTGACAATGGCCGAGTGAGCAGTCGCACGTAATACTCTAAATGTTGCTGATCCGTGAAAATTATCGATTTAATCGGTTCTTCTTAGCATTTGTAAAAAAAACACGACGGAGACAGAAAAAAAGCATGTACCTCAACGTTAAGGAACATTCAGGATCGAAGTCGTCCGAGAGACTGCAAGTCCTTCGACCCTGTGCATATGCCCCCTTTTTACCGTACACGGAAACAGGGATACTCTACAATCGCATTTACATGCTTCGAAGCCCATCGAGGAGGCGAGAAATTTGTAAACATTCGAAAAGAATTTGTAGCAAATAATATATTTATCTGCAAGCAATATTATTGCAACGATCTAAATGCAATAAAACTTTTAATGTAATTAATCATTGAATGTGCAAAGCTGTTTCCATAATTCTATCACATACGTTTAAACAATGGCGCCAATCGATAATCAAAAAGTTCCCTAGGCCGGAAATGGTCTTAGAAGACCGGATATACTCCTAAGGAGAACGAACATCGGTCTAGGGATTTTTTAGTAAGTGTTAGCCGTATGCAGGCGGCGCTTCGAATGACTACGCACTCGTAAGAGATAGCGCTCCGCACAAGTACGCAGTGGGAGGGAGATAAATAAACATTCAGTCGCCCTCGGGAGTCCACTCCGAATATATGTATGTGAAGGCCGCGAAAACACACGCTCCAACGAGCTGACCGTGTATTTCTTTGAATTTATGGGCTAAATCTCTCAACTTGGTTCGCATCTTGCGACATACACACACGTATATATTCATTCAGCTATTGAGATTTAGAAAAGTATTCGTGAATTTAAGCGATGGGGCGACGTTATGCATAGAGTTGTGTATACGTGTATGTATAGCGGATCCATCAGATAGAACAGTGACTAGTCTGAAGTCACGGATTGATAGAAATAGTAACCCCGTAGTATTGCAATAGTTTAGGGGGGTACAACAATACTAAAACGTTTGAACGGAATTAGCCAGGTGGCCTGTTGTTTCATCGAGAATTTTTGCATGTAAGTAACCAAGAGTATTTGTCACCCTTGTTTCGCATTTAAAAACCTTTGGAGCATGTATTTTTGCCCCAGTCCTCGATAATCAACATATCATTCTTGACACATATACGTATACATATTTGTTTCGCAATTGGGTCAGGTATATTTAGGCACACGTCATTTCATAGACTTTGAGAGTATATGCTAGGAACATGTACTTCCTTTCCCATTCTAACTGTCATCCCTATCATCTTTATTGCTATTGTCCATTAATAGCTATATTATCGTTATTATCTGTCATTATCATTTATCCGCTCCAGAACGTTTAGCCAGCCTGCACCATGTACAAAAATGGACCACCGCCTTCATACGATCAGCCCCCGCCAACTGCGCCACCCAGTTACTTTCAAAGTGTGGGTGGTGTACCACCAGCAAGCCCGTTCACGCCAGCAGAAATATGTAAATTTTCTTTTTGTTCGCATGTATTCTAAAAATTCATGTATATTGTTTGAGCTGGTTCAAAAGAATAATTTGTGATGTTGCAGATGCAAATGGTCCGACAATTGTGACAACGATAGTCCCATTAGGACCGGGTCCCACTCATACGATTTGTCCACAGTGTCATGCAGAAATTGACACTGCGACGAAAACTGAACCTGGAATGATCGCATATCTTTCTGGCGTTGTAATTGCGCTGTTAGGGTGAGCAAAATCAATGATACATTAATAAATTCTTTGAGTAATCGATTAATCATGATCAATCTTCGGGGAATCGATTCACTTTGAGCAGAAATATTTCAAGATGTGAATATTCTTATTTAAACAGTTGTTTCCTGGGCTGCTGTCTTATTCCATGCTGTATTGACGAGTGCATGGACATCCATCATACTTGTCCAAATTGCAAAACTTATCTCGGGCGTCACAGGAGATAAGTCATAATGACTTGCAACATACGACCTGTGTTTCCAGAATTTCACCAAGAGGATATTACAGTGGCAACTTGGCCATGTCTGTTACAAAAAATTTCGGTTTCGTATGGAAGAAAAAAAATACATCGAATGCAAATCAGGAACACTTTTGTTCTTCGGAACGATAAAAATCGAAACGTTCAAAGTTAATTTTATGTCACCAATTTTCAATGTTCTCGCCATGCGAAACATTCAAACACATGACACGTTATACAAGCAATGGTTTATCGCCATAACCAGGGTTCTGAGTAATCGGAATACAACGTTCGCTGGGACAAAAAGAATAATAATATTGCTTCTAGTTGGTCCGTTAACTGGTGCAAATCGGCAGCTGTTTAGGGCTTCATTGTTTAGAATGTCGCATTTTTCGATTTCTCTTCATCATTTGGAAGAGAATCGACTTTGTTAATCTCTAGAAAGAACGAACAAAAAATATTAACGTTGCCATGACTCACACGCACTAAGTCGTGATTTTATTAAGAATCTTTGTTTTTTGTAGCTATGATCCATGATCAACGAATTTATAATTGCGCAAACGTGTTTTACATTTCTTTGGGCACTATGCGCAATTCCACATTTCCACGAATCTCATTTTTTTCAATGAAATAATTAACGAATCAAAGTGGTGGATACATATGATGTTTACAACAAAAATGTACTGGAAACACATTCCAGCAAATTTTTGTACGACGACCGACAAACGACCGTACAGATTGTACAGTATCAGGCCTCAATAATATCTAATTAATTAACAAGAATCCTTTGGTATTCTTGTTGAGGGTGCCTTTAAAACTAAAACAAAACATAAAATAATAGTACAACACGTGCCTTAATAAATATTAAAGAGAAATTCTACCGGTACAAGAAGCCTACAAGATCTAATGAAAGTGTAAAGCTTGAATCTGTACAAAGTTGAGATATAATAATGTAATATTTTCGCGATTGATATAATTAATCATAATAAGATAGAATATTAAGTACTATTAATTCCAGCTTTGCCTCCATCGACACCAAGAGAATAGAGAAGATATATATGTAACACTTCTATTGAAATAAAACTCACTACGTTTAATCTATATACATACATATGATGTAAACCATGATTTGCAATAATTTCGTTGAATATTTTACCAAATTATCAATTGAACTACGTTTTGCAGAAAATATATACTCTTGTGAGATTGCCAGAGGTGTAATACTTTATAAATAAATCTTCAAAAATGGGACCGCGTATGGCAACTTCCTCTTTTTGCCGGAAGTTGCAGTCAGCTGGTTGTATTCTCAATCGAACTGTTCTGTCAGTGCTGAAAAACGTACGAGTGATACAACATACCGGCTTTAATCAATGTTGTTTCTTTGAAAATGTGAAAGACTAAATTATAGACGAATGGTGATAATTATTGTCGAATATGTGAGCAAGGAATATTTTTCACCTAAGAGAAGCGCACAAGAAGAGAACGTAACCTAGCAAAGGCTAAGTAAATATACATCTTGCATATTACTCAATATTTAGTACGCATAATAAGTGTTGAACATCGAGAATAATCGAGATCGGTGCAAGATGTGGCGAACGGTGAAACTATGGACTCCTACAATTTGGAGGAGATCATCAGAAACATCGTTATTTTTTACGCGTGAAATAGGTACAAATTTAGGATTAGATGTGAGAAACACTTTGGTCGAGGACTCAAATGCCGAGCTACCCAAGAAAGCCAAAGTCGTGATATGTGGCGGAGGTGTTATGGGCGCAGCAGTTGCGTATCACCTTGCCGTTATGGGACTTGGTCATCAGACAGTAGTTGTTGAAAGTGGCAGGTATGTTTGCTTTTCTTTTTTCACTCCAATTATGTTACGTATTTGCATATTTTTTTCCATGAAATAAACTAAGTTTCTTTTATTTTCCATTGGTAACATAGAGTTGGTGGTGGAACGACTTGGCAAGCATCAGGTCTCGTGGGAGCATTCAAACCAAGTCTTGCACAGGTAAAGCTTGCTCAAGATAGCATAGCGCTGTACAAAGAACTTGAGAAGAAAGGACTCTCTACTGGTTGGAAACAATGTGGTAGTCTTTTGTTAGCTAGAACAAGGGATCGTATGACGTTCTTCAGAAGAATGAAAGCTCAATCTGTGTGAGACACACAATTTATTATCTGTATCCAATATTGTATTCATTTTATTATAATATGATTGTCGATTCTTTTAAGATCTCGGAATATTGAGTGTCACCTTGTTACTCCTGAAGAGGCACTCAAACTGTGTCCAGTATTACGAATCGACGATCTTATCGGAGGCATATGGATTCCTGAGGATGGTGTTGCTGATCCTTACAAAACTTGCCTTGCTCTCATGACCGAAGCACAAAGTCATGGTATACCAAATAACCTCTGATCATACCTAGTATAACAAAACACTCTCTTCACTATTACTGCATTAGATTGAATTCTTATTTTTTCAGGTGTTAGAATATATGAAAATAGCAAAGTAACAAAGGTAATAACGCGGGACGGTCGTGTCGCAGCTGTTGAAACTTTGCGCGGCCGAATAGAGTGCGACCATTTCGTTAATGGTGCTGGATTCTGGGCAAGAAGCGTTGGAAGATTAAGCGACCCATATGTTAAAGTTTGTGTTTCTTTCCCTTTCTAGTATTTTCGGACCTTTCCACTACGACTATTCTCTTCTTTCAGGTTCCTCTACACCCGGTTGAACATTATTATCTGCACACGAGAGAATTTGAAGGACTTGATCCGATGACGCCTGTAATACGGGATCCCGATGGCTACATATATTTTCGCGAAAACGATGGACGTCTTATTGCTGGTGGATTCGAGCCTATCGCCAAGCCGGCGTTCGACGATGGATCGATACCGGGTTAGTCATAAATGTAAATCTATTAAGACCCTATGGCGTATTCTGTTATGACCTGGGACCTTTACATCCGATCGATTAGCTGATATACGTGTTTACAATTTCAGAGAATATTACAGAGAGAAACTTACCCGAAGATTGGGATCATTTTCACGTGTTGCTTGAGCAAATGCTTCATCGAATACCAGAACTTGGTAATGTTCGACTTGAACGTTTGTGCAACGGTCCCGAAGCTTTTTCCCCAGATTGCAAGTGGATCGTCGGTGAAGCACCGGAAATAAGAAATTATTACATAGCCGCTGGTATGAAAACGGTAAAGCTCTATTCATTACATTCATCGTGATAATTTTCTCATGATAATATGACAAAGATAACATTATTCCTCAGGTCGGTGTCTCTGCTGCTGGAGGAGTTGGTCGAGCAACTGCTGAACTAATAATTAACGGCTCAACCTCTCTGGACATGTATGAATTGGACGTTTCTCGTTTTCTCGGTTTGCACAACAATCGCGAATTTTTGCGCGATAGATCATGCGAAGTTCCGAGTATGCACTACGCACTGCAATATCCACAACACGAGTTCAGAAGTGGCAGAAATTTGCGTATGTCGCCGATCTATCCAAAACTCAAAGAAGCCGGTGCGTTTTTTGGGCAAGTTATGGGATACGAGAGACCCTCGTGGTTTGAACCCGACGACGAATGTGGTAATTACAAGCCGCTTGAAATATTTAATATTCTAAAAAAATCCAACAAATCGAATACTTAAAAATTGAGTCGCGTTGTTCCATTGCTAGACTTGGATCCAATCGATGGATCGCAAAAATACAAAATCGCTTATACGAACACGTTTGCAAAGCCTCCTTGGTTTGATCCCGTCGCTCGTGAGTATGCCGCATGTCGAGAATTTATCGGTCTGAGTGATTATTCTTCGTTCACAAAAATTGACTTGTGGGTTAGTAAATGAGCAAGTATTACTGAATGGTATTGAGTTCCAGTAAATTTCATTAAATCCATTTTTGCAGTCAAGGGGTACGGAAGTTGTTGACCTGCTGCAACATCTGTGTTCCAATGACGTTGATGTCGCCGTTGGGAGTATAATTCATACAGGGATGCAGAATAACCGTGGAGGCTACGAGAATGATTGTAGCTTGGCACGAATCGCTACGAATCAGTAAGTAAATAAAAATGATGGCGGATTTGGTTGAATTTTGTTGCTACCTATGTTTTTAGTTACATGATGATCGCACCTACGATTCAACAAACACGCTGCAAGCATTGGATTAGTCGACACTCGCCCAAAGATGGTTCGGTTGTTGTCTCCGACGTAACGTCGGCCTACACGGCCATTTGTATAATGGGCCCATCAACGAGACCTTTGCTGTCCGAGCTCACCGATACTGATCTCTCGCCCACCAACTTTCCATTCTTCACCTTTAAGGTAACTTATTATTATTATTATTATTATTTATAAATTTGGTACAAATGTAACAACAAAAATTGTTTCAGGAACTCGACGTCGGTTTGGCTAATGGAATTCGCACAATGAATTTGACGCATACAGGAGAGCTCGGTTACGTTCTTTACATACCTAACGAGGTGAGAAGATCTATTGAAATACAGTATCTTAGCAATATTCTAATTCATTGTTTTCCAGTTCGCTCTTCACGTGTATACGAAACTCATAGAGGCCGGGGCAAAATATGGCATTCGACACGCTGGTTATTACGCCACGCGAGCTCTGAGAGTTGAAAAATTTTACGCTTTTTGGGGACAAGATTTAGACACGTTTACAACCCCATTGGAATGTGGCCGTTCTTGGCGTGTCAAATTTCACGTTAGTTTATCTTCATACGTATCATTTTTTTTCTTTATTTTAAGGGCAATTTGTATAAGTTTGTCTATTTATGAATCACAGAAAGACATTGATTTCATTGGTCGCGAGGCTCTCCTACGACAACGCGAGGATGGTGTTAAGCGTAAATATGTTCAGCTACTGCTCAACGATCACGATTCCGATATCGATTTGTGGTGCTGGGGCGGTGAGCCGATTTATCGTAACGGTCAATACTGCGGTATGACGACAACGACAGGTTACGGATTTACATTTAAGAAACAGGCAGGTTGAAAAGAAAACTTATTTTACAGGTTCTTTTTCAATCACATCAATTTTAACATTTGTTTATACCACAGGTGTGTCTCGGTTTCATCCAGAATTTCGATGACAAGGGCAAACAACGTGAAGTAACGAACGAGTACGTTTTAGCCGGCGATTACGAGGTCGATGTTGCCGGTATAAAATATCACGCCAAGTGTCATCTACACAGTCCAAATTTACCAACGAAATATCCGGACCAAGAACGCGACGCTTATCACGCGACTCGCGATCAACAAAATACGTAAATTTGTATAAGGACAGTTTTGAGCATCAGTGATCTTCCATTTCTGTACAAACAATGTATATATAACGAAAAGTAAATTAACATATTTAATATATTTGATGAGCCCGAGACTATTGTGTGATTATTAAACTTGTGCCGTTCTTTTATTATCGATAGTTACATTAAATACTGAATCCGAACGAAAAAGAAGGAAAAACAAAAAAAGTTTTCTCTTTTGTTTCGTTATTACAATCTACTGAACACCATTCGCTTGCTTGGACGCTCTTCGCGTAGTCGTAAACATTTGTTCTCCACACGGGTATATATATATATATGAGTGTGTGTATGTTTTTTTTGTACTGCGGATATATATTTGTAGAATATGAAAAAAAACGAGACGGCCCAGCAAAGGCGACTAAATTGGCTCAAAAACACTCGAAAGACACGTTATCACGAGGCTTAATTAAGTCACCGCTCTTCTTTTTTTTTGCACATTTTTCTTCATTTTCCTTGTTTTATACAGATGCAAGTGAGCTTTTTATTAAAATATTAACAGAACCATCGATTCCATTTACGTTATGCGTTTTTCTTCCATCTGCGCTCGTTTTTAAATTCACTTAGATATAATACGAACGCTAAAAATTAAACAACAAAAAAAAAAAAAAAGAAAAAATTATGTAAAGTCCATGGCATATAGTACACACCTATTCGTAGATCAATAACTTTTTACACGCACTTTTTGTTCTTCTTAATTACGAAATTTGTTTAACTGTACACGAATCGAACAATGTTTTAGGGAGAATGGGGGGATCGAGGGAGAAAAAACAAAATCATAATAGAGCGTCTTATCACTCGGGTATCTCCGGCTCGGGAGTGGGCTGCACTTGCTTTTGAACCATGCATGAACGTGCCACTGATTCGAAGAGCCTGAAATAAAAAACAAAAACACAAGGTAAATTATAGTTACTATTATTATTGTTTTAAATAAGAAACCGATATTATACATACTTTTCAATTTCGGAAGCACAATGTACGAACTCGTGGGTCCAAAATTTGTACGTTGGATTCTTGATGAGTTCGATAAAAGTGATAAGCAAACCCCAAGGGTGAGGCCGATTAACGATCAAACGTTCGAGCAACACTCGAGTTATTTGCTCCTGTATAGCTTCGGTATTAGCCTCGGCGAAGAGATACAATAACGTACAGCTGAAATAATGCGTGTGACTGTTTGGATAACGCAACTGATTTGCAATAGCGTTCAGGAAGAGATATCGTCCCTCGGTGTCGAGATCCACAGCCAGATTTTGGAAAATATCCATGTGAGCCGAGTGAGCGATTGTCGACATATTGGGCGTGTGTCCTTTGCTCCTTATGAAGGCTATAGCTTGAGTCCCGACGTACAGTACGAGAGCATTCATCAGAGGTATGTTGTATCTCATTCCAGCCTCTTGGGAAACTTGAAGATTGCTTCTAAGCTCGGAGAGGAAAGTGACCGGTGCTCTCGCTTTTAAATATAAATCTACCTCCTTCTTGAAGCTTATTGGTTGTATCATAGATGCGAAATTCGTCAGTACACGAGGTGCGTGAGTGATCTCTTGCAGCATATCGACTTTGAGATTGGGAGTGAATGGGTCGGGCAGTCTCATCGCACGAGGAAACGCACTTAGAATGAGATTCCTCATTTGTATGCAATTTGGTGGTATAACGTCGCAGAATCCATAGTGATAGTCGCAGAGAAACTCGGGAAAGTCGTGCAGTAGCACAAGTAAAACTCGCAGGGTTCCCTTGTACAGTAGAGTTACTGGTTTTGCGAGTTCCGCATTGCGAAGGTAAGGCGCAAGATATTTGAAGAGATCGATGAGCAACTGAGCGTACATTCCCCAGCACTTTTGTTGCGGCGTTATGGCAAGCATACGTCCGATGAAAACGCGATGCGAGACGAGCTCTAGCCAGGCGTAACAAAAGCCCGAAGCTTTCGCGGGTCGTAGAATGTGGAGAGTATGGCAGAATGCGGTAAGAACTTGATAGTTGACGGCTTCGAGAACGGGCTCGGGAGCACAGAGTTCCAGAAAGAGCATTATGAAAATTCTGTGGTAGGGCAGTTGTTGAAATTCCGTTCCTCTCATCTCGTGATCCTGGAGCAATACCCCGGCAACTATGCCCAGAACTTTGTTCAATAGATTTATCTTCGTGTGCGTGTTGTTCGTGTCACCGGAATGCTTGACGAGCAGAGCGACGAGGCGTACGAAAGCATCGAGATTATGGAAACACTTGGCGCGTACGACCGATGGCGCGGCGTTTGCTTCGGCAAGCGCACGGTAACAAAGATCAACGCACATCTGGGTCGATAGCTTGAAGAATCTCGTTATCAATTCATCCGTCTTTAGAATACCGTGGATGTTCATCTGGTGAACGAACATGCCGAAGGCTTTCGTTGGATCACGTGCGTGGGTTGGACTGTGATGCATCGAGACCCACTCGCGAAGAAGATACTCTGTCTTTTCCATCAAACCAGGAGGTTCGTCAAAGTCACGTGCCTATTGAGAAAAACGTGGATGGTTAGATATCGTGAGTGAAGCAAGACTTTGGGAGCATGCAAAGAATTGGGGATCGAATCTTACTCTAACTTGAAGTATTCCTGAGTGAATGTGAGCTGTTGGACCAGCAGGTGCTCGATCGGCGAGCATAGCAGGATCGTGATGAGCTCTCAACGATTCGATCAGACTGGTGAGTCTGAACAGAGAAATTCTGAAAACATAAAGTACGTTGAGTGTAAATTAAAGGCAATGGGTCTTTGAACACTAGTGTCACGAAAAAAATAGAATCGTCGCTATTCTCACCCTTCGGGCGGAGCTCTATGATGTGCCATTCTCGCCAAAATCTCAATAGTATGAAACAGATCGGACTCCGTCACGTGCGTAGTTTGTCTCTCGTCGATTAGATAAAGCTGCACCAGCTGAATCGCGAATGCCGTAGCCATTGTGTTTCCGGCGTCCATGGCTTGCGCCAGGGTAAGGTCGAACTGTGTAAAACTGAGAAGATGCGACCTAATGAGACAATCGACAGCTTCGAAGTTGTAACGGAATTCGTCCCGACATTCGGCCAGACACCTCGTCACATGTTTGTTGGTCCATTGCATGCCATAGGCTCTTGGATCTTGAAGACATCTCAAAATTCTGAGATGCTGTTCTCGATAACGAATAATGATCTCGGAATCAATAACACCGCTCGATATTGTGGGACCATCGAGAAGACCTTCCAGGGCTTTTTTCAATAGTGTCATTGCAGCACCAGCGTCACGAGATCTTCTCGTCAAGATGATCGATTCGAGGAGACTGTGAAGGGCTGCGTGCTGTGGCGGTGGAGCAGCAGGGCCCATTGCGCTGAGTAAAACTTCAACCTCACCGGCCAGCTTTTCTAGCATGGTTCCTACTTCGTCGTTGCTCACAGCTGCGGCGTATGCCGCAACTTGTTGAGCAGCTGCAACCGCGACTGCAGGATTTGCCGCAAATGCTGTAACTGTTGTTTCCGTTATTGGTTTCGGTATGAATAGCGTCTGTGTATCCCGTTCCGATAGCGGCAAAAAGCCCGGAATGTTTCGAGCGAATTCCTCGTAAACGGCCATTTGCTGTGGGGTGACACCACCAACCTTGAGCCTTATCTGTTCGGGCATACGTTCAGCCTGATACTTGGCAAGAGGATCGCAATAACGTCGACCCTCCTGACGCGCGATTTTTCTTAATTCAATCTCGTTCAGCAGCCTCTTGTCCATTTCCGGTATGGCTTTCTCAATAGCAGTTTTTTGCACAAAGGCGCAGGCTAATTCCATATTATCAGCGGATACGACGTTGGCTGCTTGCTCGGCAAGTTCCTTTTGCTGTGGAGTCGAGCCCATCATTGCACCAAGAAAAGCCTGCTTGAGATTGCTGCTTATCGAGGCGAGAATCTGATCGCGACAAGTGATCATTGCCATTCCTGCGGTGAGATTTCTCACCATGTGACGAGCAGCTGTTCGCATTCGCACTTCCTCAGGATCAAGAGCAAAATCTTTTCGTACTATTTGCTCGCTGGTCGTCAGAGCTATTTTTATCGACCGATCGACGACCGGATGAATCCACTCTTGTATGGCTCTTTCAACAGCTGGACGAATGAACTGCTTCAGATGAGGATGAGTCTGGAAAAGTGGCAATTGATTGTTTATCGATATGTGCTGCGATATGTTTGCGACACCCGTGACTGAAATGTCCATATAGTTGAATCTTGGTTCTGGCGGTCCGGTTGGAAGTGAGGGTGTTGTGTTCGCAGGTGGTGCTGGTTTTGCTACCATAGCGCTCGTTGTCGTTGGACCGACAAGATCCTCGATTGGGCCTTGAGTGGATTGTTGTTGTTGCTGTCGCTGCTGCTCTTGCTGTTGCTGCTGTTGTTGCTGCTGTTGTTGTTGCTGCTGTTGTTGTTGTTGCTGTTGTTGCTGCTGTTGTTGTTGCTGTTGCTGCTGCTGTTGTTGTTGCTGCTGCTGCTGCTGCTGCTGCTGCTGCTGTTGTTGTTGTTGCTGCTGTTGTTGCTGTTGAGTGCTACTCGTGGTTTCCGCTTTTTTATTCGGATGAGACAATTGGTATTCGAGACTGCGCAATTTTTCCGGATCTTTCAGATAAACTACGGGTTTCAATTCAGCAACGTCGATACTCAAATTCTTACACAGAACTTCGATCTCGAATTTGAGATTAAGCTTCAAATCAGGCTCTTGATGCAACTCGGCGAGAACATTCATAATCGCTATTGTCCACGGATTTGGTGGTCGAAAAACGCGACTCTTGGCACAACTCTCGAGAACTTTGGCCACGAACGGAACGACGTAGAGCAATTCCTGCTGTCCTTTATGATAAGCCTCGACGAGAAGACTCTTGAGGTCAATGTCAAGCTGGAGTATCGGTTTGTTTCTTCCCAGTGTTAACATACCCAGCCAATGTCCGAGATTCTTCAACAAAGAACGGTCGGAAAAGTTTGCAATTCCCTTGTCGCTTCGTAATAAAACCTTGATGTTGCGAAAAGTCTCGCGTGTCACCATCTTGTTAACTTCCGGTACTTTGAGACAGTCAAGAAAGTTGGAGTATAAAGCGTGAAAGTTGAGCTCTATGCTCGCGCGTTTCATCACGAGATACTGTGCCATCCATGGCCAATATTCCTCGGTCACAATTTCCCGGATTTCGTCGCATTTTTGTTGAAGATTCAACTGACTAAGATTATTGAAAATGAACGCTGTCTTGTCCTGCAGGGCTTCCGGTGGAGTCGTGATTTTTTCCTCCTTGTCTGTAGCGACGAGAAGAGTATCGATATTGGTGGCATTGGCGATCGAAGGTCGTGCAGAGAGCGAGGTGGTTGGTGTCGTTGATGGTTTTGACTGTGTAGTGCTCGTGGTTATCGTCGTTGTCGTGATTGTCTTGTAGAGTGTTGTAGCAGGCGCAAGCATGGATGCGAGTGTTTTTGGAAGTACAGGACCTTGAGGTCTTGTGGGAGGTTCCTGTCCTTGAAGACCGTATTCGATATATTCGATAAGATGCGGTGGAAATTCACTAAAATGTTGAATAGCTCGGACATGCTCGCAGTACGTCTGATACTCCTTAAGACGACTCTTGAAACGATCTAGCGCAGCGATGCCGAAGTAATACATTTTGCTGCCTTCGGGTTTGCGAAGGGCATCGAGAACAAATCTAAGCGCGAGTCCAAGCGTCATGTAGCTGTTAACGAGGCCACGCTCGATTATTCCACCGAAAAGCTGAGCAGTTATGTGCAATTCCTTATCCGGATATTGTGGGAAAAAACGGTACTCTTCGAAAAGATTGCGCAGCATACAGTTGAAAACTTCCCGTTCGCGTTTCGTACCGGATTCCTGAAATTTCTTCAGCATATCGAGCACCTCGTCGATGGATAGCGTTGGATGAGGAGGATGATTGTAGATTCGTTGGAAATAACCGTTGGCCTCGTCCTCGATTTCCTTGGATACATTTTGAGCCATGTCGGGAAAAAGATTCGTCGTTTCCGGTATGCGGGTCTTTTCAATGGTCGGTGGTCCAAGACGTCCGAGACCACCGATAGCTGTACCACCTGGTATAACGGTTTGTCCTTGAGATCCCACGGGGCCAGAATGCAATTGAGAAGAGAGCATACTGCAAGACATGGGAAATGGACTCGGTGAAGGTCCCATAAGTCTCGAGGGTGAACCCGGAGCTGAAACCAGAGGTCCGAGTGCTCCGGGAAGATTGAAAGTCGAACTGCTCGGGGGACCAAGACTCGAACCGAGTCCCATCGAAGCGAGGCTCGAGCTAAGATTGCCAAGCGTGTCAACAGGCTTCGCAGAGAACAGCGGTCCAGCAAGTTTCGCCGGATTGAAGGGATCAAGTCCAGGATGTCGCAGCACTCCGGGAGGTGGTTGTCGGCTCATTGTTCCCTTGCTGAGCATCAAACTGCAATTTTGCACCATTGTCATTATCGCTTCGGAACACTCGGGTGAAACGCTGCCTGCGCAAACTTGTAAACAGGCTAGTATAGTCGTCAGAGTCTCTTGTGGAAGTTGGCTGGCCTTTGGCACTGTGGGATCTTCCTTGATGCCAGGTCCCATCACTTGAGGGCATCGTCGCTGCAGAAATTTTACGCACGCGGTAACGAAAACCTCGCCGTGATCACGAATCTTATCGGTAAGCCACTTTTCCAGCTTGAGATACTCGCGTCGCGATGCCAGACATGCGAGATCGATGACGAAGGGAAATGACTGCGCATTTAGCAGAGCCGAGAGGGCTTTGAGGTCTTGAGCTACATCCAGAATACGGGATAGTCGTGTCTGATCGTGGTCGCCTCGTAAATACCACTCTGCCATCGCGTGCATTATTACTGTTTTAATCTTCACGTTGTTCGCATGCCACGCATGATGAAGAATTACCGCAGAGTTCGGATGATTGCCGAGAAATATGGGCATCAGTGTGCTTAGCAATTCTTGCCGTAGGATAGTTATCGGCGGATTTATCTGTAGAAGAGCCAGTACAAGAACATCCGGACAGTGTTGAATCGGCCATTTGAAAATTTCCTGCACTGCGCCGTATAATCCCCGTTCGGCCATGTGCAAAAGCAATTCTACAACGTTTAAGGAGCGCCATGTTTGAGCCTCTTTGCTATCACCTTCCGGCGCTGCTTTAAGAACGTCCACAGTAACGGAGTGGTAAGGATAGTCAGCAAAACAGAATATATCCGGATTTTTCAATATTTGTTGAACCAGTGAGAATTGTCCCTCGACATTGTCCCAATGACGGTAGAATAGCTCGACAGGAAACACGTCCAATGGATATCCCTGATGCTGAAGGCCGAGTCTCAGACCTGTTATCAGCAGATTAAGACCTTGTCGATCTTTTACGATGAATTCGGTATGATCCAATTTTACGATCACTTCGTTCCACAAAAGTGTAGATTGCTGTCGATTTGTAAAGAAAATATAAACAATATTGGAAGAGGAGGATTTGATATAGATATTTTATCAAATAAACGAATACGATTGACTCACGATTTCCTTTAAAGTCTGTACAAAAACTTCGATATTCCACGTGGTAGGTGCGCTGCCATCCAGAGATTTGTCCTTTGTGGCATCCCCGCTGCTGGATGTGTTGGCCCAAAAGGATTGCAAACCACCGGCATCTTCGAGACCGGTACAAGTTCGTGCCATGTGAGACAATACACGTGCTGCGCATATTGGTGATATTTCGCGAGCACCAAGACCGGCGAGTGCTGATCGACATTCATCCACGCAACCCGTAAATTCATAGCCCAGTTCCATAATGAGCTCTACCAGAGAGCCACTATCCTGTAACCAAAGTATTGAAAGTTTACGAAAATCAAAAAAGATTTATCGTATAACAATATACTTTTGTCGAGCTGATCGTGCGACTCACCAGTTGACCGGATGCCATGTTTGATTCAATTGTGATTTTTTGAAATTCCCCGTCGCCTGGATACAATAGTGGTGCGAGCACCACTGGTACCAGTTCACGGGGAAAATCACGCCGTAAATTCTTAAGAAATTTTTCCTTTGCTTCGATTGTGAGGCCAAAATTATTAGGCTCTCGAAGAGCCTCGTACAGGACGAGATGCAATATCTCGGGAGACGAATCGTGCAATCCCTCCTCCTGTTGTTTGTTACTGAGCTCCGAATTTGTATAATTTTTTATCAATTCGGGCAATTGTTTTTGTATATCCTCGACCCCTAACGTTCTTATTTCCGAATTTTCCGAGTGCAACAATGCTATTGCTAAAACAACTTCTTGAACCAGAGTCAAACCAAGAACCCGTCGAAGATTTAAAAAAAACTTCGGAGATGGATTTAGAGTCTGCAAGATAAAATAATTGTGGAATCATTAAAATTATGGAACGATATAGATTGTCGGGATGGTTAGAAAAATGAATCTTTTTGTTTCTACCTTCTGACGATGTAGGGGATGATCAATAGAGTAACAAAGATTTGAGACGAGCGATGGTTTGCCAAGAAGATTAGTATATTCCTGTTTGAGAAGTTGAACCTGATAATAATCTTTGGAGTTGATCTCGGGTGGCTCGCCTGTAGAAAAGTCGACGTACGAGAACAAACAGCGCAGCAAGTGTCTGTCCGCCTCCAGACCCTTCCACTGCACTAACTAGGACACAAATATAATCTTGAGGAGCTCAGAATTAATATTCCACGCTGTTACGATTTTCCTATCTCTCTCTTTCTCTCTCCCGCTGTTAGACTAAATTCACAGAGAAGTGTGGGCTGTTACAATATGGATCTGCGGTACAACAAAACGGAATTAAGCAAATGTAAGTTTCATTAAAAAAAAAAAGGTTAGTAATTTGAATGAATCTCGATGAAAAATAATATACAGAGGCTCATAGATTTAAGTTAGAACAAAAACAAGGAAATACGAGGCGACAAGGATGCGTTTCTAGATCGTGTATGCTAAGTATGGTATCATCCAAAATAATATTGACTCAAAAATACTTGAAAACAATAACACAAACGTACCGACCTATCGACGGATGAGATCTTAAAAACATTATGTTAATATGGTACAAAAACGCGAATAAATGAGAGATTGAAATTCGTGGCGTCGTTTTGAGTAAAAAAAATTCAAGGAAACAACGAAGAATGGGTTAAACACTATGGAGCCATTCGGGAATCGGCATATATGACGATAAAGAGGGACGGCGGAGTAGGGGGAGAGAGGGGGCAAAGAGAAGACGGAACGTGATTTGGAGAATCACGTTTTATTACGGAATTTACAAAAACGAGGCCACGAAAAATGCTCATAACGCTTAGGGAGCATATTGTGGTTGTCTCTGATTAACATTGTGCGAGTGTGTGTGTACGATTCGTAAGGCAAAGGCGGGTTTTTGCGAAGCAGCAGGGTGATAGAGGGGCGAGGAAGAGGGCAAGGAAAAAGAACCAAGGCAAGGGCAGCTGCTGCGTGTTCAGAACAATAGTCACTTTCACATCGTCTACTTACGACAGATATCTCCTCGGAGGTAGAACGTAAATTTTTCTTATTCAAATTCTCAATCAAATAACTGATTTGTGACAAAGTAAAAGACAACGAGTCCAGGTTCATAGTTCCATGAATCCGACCTCGAAAGCTTCAAACACGTTTGAAGCTTTCTTCGGTATCCACGAATAGCCTCTCCAGTTTCTTTTCTCGTCAAGAGCATGAAAACTACATTTGCACTGTACTACGACGAACATCGGGATCGATATATAATATTATTTTTTTGTATTTTTTAATGTTTTTTTTTATTTAAACGCACTACTAAATTCAGACCAACGTCATGACGAGCACAACAGAACAACCAACGTAACTGCGGTAAATGTAACCCACCCCCCAGAGAGAGGGGACCCGGATAACCGGAGATGATTGTAGAGGACTCTGAGAATCCTAGCCTAGCGACCAGCGACATACAACGGCCACTGAAGAACAGATGGGCGGCTGCGCAGTTACTCAAAAGAGAAAGAAGAAAGCGGAAGTGACAAACTGATTAATCTAGTGAAATAATGGCTTCCGCCATGACCAGCCATTTTGAATATTTTAACTCACACACAAGCGATGAACGTCCGTCTATAAAACAATATTTTATTAAAGTAATTTATTAATGCTTATTCTTTTTACTATAATTCATCGGCATGTTGCGATTTCCTTCTACTAGAAAACAGATTATCTAGCACACTACCTCTTTACTTGAACGCTGATTTCCACTTGTGTTCTTAAGTAAATCCAAATGTCCCGCGACACAAAGATCCCTAGAATGGCGTTTAGCTCGATTTAGTGACGGAAGAGTGCGTCGCGATCAAACCACGAGAGCTCGTCTAACTCATTGGTCAGGTATTTCTAAAACATGAGTTCTCATTCGTCAAAAAATCGAGGTCCAACGACCAGGTCGCCATAAGAACCAATTGCTCGTCTCGTGTTATTCCCGAAATACCGTTAGAAGCTTACAGGCGTAAGTACAAGTCGCCATTTTGTGTTGTATCGCTTGTTCCGCATAAGCAGTGTTACTGCGTGTGTTAATTCGTGAAGAGTTCAGTTTTTGTTCGTGTACCGGGATGTTCACGCGCTACAAAATGCTACGATAAGGTAATAAACATCTCTCATTATGATATTAACAAATAGCTGTAATGATGTAACGGACCGTTGACGAGAAAAGCCGTTGCTGAATTTGCGGCCGTATACAAGCGGGCGTTGGAATAAGTCCAGCTGCCCGATTTCTCTCTCCATGGTTACGTCGTATATCTCACGTTTGCTTCTGGAAAACGTTATTCCCCAAAGTTTCCAGTCAGTGATTGTAACCTCCAAGGTCGTCGCACTGATACATTCTTAATATGCGCAGATTTGATCATTGTGATGATATATTCAGTGTTTATACTGTGAAACAAGAAACTAAATGTGGTGTGTAAAATAGACGTTCTCGGTACATTACATAAATATCGAATTAAGCTTTTTTTTAACGCTTAGCCACGAAGTGATTCATTTTCCGCTGTTTTCCGCTTGGTAATCATCGAACAATTATCATGACGGAGCTACGAATCAGAAGAACAAATACAGAATAATTTTTGAGTGCTTGGTACGGTTGCGACGAATTGCCGCGAGATTTTCGTCAATGCATCGTAGAGACACGCTCATTTTTTACTGGCACTGTTGCTATTAGCCAGGACAACGAGTTTTTTCGGGTGCGATTTTCGAGGAATGCCTTGCCAAGACAAGTCTTCGAGTCACGTTGTTATTTTATAAAAGGAAACGTGAACGATTTGTTGTGATCTTCGATAATTGCTGTGCCTTTGTATGGTTACTGATGATTTTATATTTAATAATTACAAGAGTGAGTTATCGATTGCAAATACATAACTACAGTTATTTGAAAACAAATTTGTCATCGATTACATTCAACAACGTGGGGATTGAAAGATTATGGCCTAAAAATATTTATTATTAAAGTTGAGGATGATCCATCGACTAATTTTTTAGGTTAAACCCGTGCGACTAAATTTTTTGCATGTGTCTCGCTCTAACTTGTCGTGAGTCGGGTCTTTCTTTCACTCATTGTACGTGCGGTGTACTTTGTTGTTATCACTCGGTTTGTAAATTCCTGAGGCATTATACCAGTATGTATGTTAATTTGAAAGTTTTTACGAGAAATGATAAGATGCATCGGTGAACAAAAAGAAACGCGATTCGACCATACCTCGTATCCATTCGTATACTGGTAAACAAGAAAGGATTTTTATAAATGAAATGAAGTTGTGTATAAACCTTACTTTTCATTTATAAACGACCTTTTGTTGAAAAAAACAATATTATTGTCTGCTTGTGAATTCAATTCATTGGCCACAAGAAAGTGATGCAATATTTGTAATGTTTTGTTCAAATGATAACATCTTTATTTTCTATTTTCTTTATCATTTCAGAGCTAATTGTCGTGACAACTTAAATTTGAGTTGCCGAAAGACTTTAAACACGCACCAAACTACAGTCACACGACTATAACACAGGAGAGGACAGAACAGTGGCTACGAGCGAGGTGAACGCCAAAATGACGTCGACTAAGTCCAAGGAGATAGCCGACGAGTACATCTCGTCCCTGTCGGATCTGACGATCAATAGCAAACCTCTGATAAATATGCTGACCATGCTGGCGGAGGATAATGTGGAGCATGCCCCAGCGATCGTCCAAGCAGTCGAGAGTCACTTACAAAAGGTTATCTATCCTTCGTTGTTATACGAAATTTCGTTAATTAAAAAACAAAAAAACGAAAATGGATGAAAATAGGAACTTTTTAAAACAGAGTTCATTCCCAAAAACAATTTGTCGCAATCGGAGGTATCTTTCCATGAAAAGAAAGCATACAACCGAAAATACTTTTTGCAATTGAAACGCGTATGCGTTTTCAAATTTTCATTTCAGAAAGATATTTTTCAAGAGCTTATTTCAATACATCCCGATACAAAACTAATCTAGTTTTTCAAGGGTCGTGATAATAAATGAAATTCATGTTAAATGTTTTATTGCGCTCTATCCGCACGGAAAATCCTTAAAACTCACGATAAACACCGTTGCTGCGTAACAATCACACGATAAACCAGTGCATTTGTATATCCGTGCATTCGTTATCACATCTTGTCACGAATTGAGATATTAAAACCACTCGGCATGTTCCCTTGGGTAAGAACCATTCTTTGAAAACATAATTTCGCACATTGGCATCAAAATTTCAATGAATTCAAAGACAAATAGAATCTTACGTCCACCTGTTCAAACTAAAAAACTTCAAAAAATCTGCGCAGACAAAAAATCGCATGTATAAATACAAGTTGGTTAAAAGTCTTAAGTCACCTGCACGAGACAAGCGCGTCATGCGCACCAGAAAAAAAAGTGTCTTGCGGGATGAAGATTGGAGGGCATGCGATCTTTTAAAATAATATAAAAACAAAGAACCGATTAAAACCAAAAGGTGGAGAAAATTTTCTTTTTTGTAGGTCGCCACCCCTCGATGGTAGAGAGACGTCTTTTCTTTTCCAATTCTCAAATACTTGTGACTGAGATGAATATGCAGTAAAATTTATGAAAAATATACCATGATGATCATGTGGAGAGAAAAAAAAATAAAGTATACCGTTTTTACACCACCGACATTCACACTGCTATCGTTTGTTTTTAAACATTCTTTCTGTATATCACTACTACTACTTTTATTGTTTTTATTTTTCCATTCTCTGTCTGCGATGCTCGAGTAATGTGTGTCATTTTTTTCTATTTCTTTCTCTATATAAATATATATATGTATATACATATGTATATATATCTCACACACGAATTAAAAAAAAGCTCTGCGACTTACTCTTCACCGAGAAGAGACTCGGGAGGAATTGTACATTCCTAGTTTCCAATCGTGTTCGTCAGTAAGTTCAATGCACGGTTAAAGATAAAGAAAAAGATAAAACACATCGATCAGCAGTGATCGGAATCTTTGGATCGTACCTGATGGGGGAACGTTGAAACAATATTTAGATTACCGCTACTCCTTTTCTGGAATAATTTTGGTGTTGGCACTATGTCTGGTAAAATGGTTGTAAGCAAATATATATATATATATATATATATATATATATATGGATATAAAAATATATCTTGGAAATAAGTATGTTCAACTTCGACTGCGAAACTCTGTGCGATGTCGATTCAATCAAGGCAGTGAAACAGCGTTGTGAAAATTGAGTTGATCCAGAATGTAAGAGAGAAGGTGAATGAAGATGGCAGTGGTTCCTGGTTGGCGAACTCGTCGGGATCGTACATATTAGTCAACGTAAAAAAAAATAATGAAAACAAAACAAAAAACAAACAAAGAAATCGAGTGTCTTGGACGTACCGAATAGTGTGGGATCGTTGTGTTTTACTAGGTGAGAAGCGAGATCAAACTGCCAGTCCTGTATCTCATCGACTCGATCGTGAAGAACGTTAATGGAGCTTATCTTAGTCTCTTCACACAAAATATCGTCAATACCTTTTGCGGTGTTTTCGAGAAGGTAATTAGAAGAAAAAAATATAAACATGTATTATATAATTTTGTCATTGGTTATTGTATCGAGTCAAGAATTGTTATTCGATCTGTAATTGTAAAACAAACTGTATGTGCGATGCGGATTGTGAAGAAGAGTTTTGCTACTTCGGGGGATTTTCGGTATTCAATATTTTATAGGGATATAAGATGATAGTTACGTCAATACGAGTACATTGACCTGCATTTGATGCTAGAGACCGTTCGCTAGAGCTTTATTCTTGGGTTTTTTGTTTTAACTCTTGGATCGAATAGCGACTCTTCTATGGTGAGATATTGGAGAACTTATTGAAACATTCTTTTTCTCAAAATTGCGTTTGATCAATACAGGTTGACGAGAACACACGTGCGAGCATGTACAAATTGCGTCAAACGTGGAACGAAGTATTTCCGGCTAAGAAATTGTTCTCACTGGATGTACGAGTTCAGAGCATCGATCCAGCATGGCCCATCACAGCATCACCGCCGAAAATCTCATCCGGTTCTATACACGTAAATCCACGGTTTTTGGTGGTGAGAATCTCACCCGAAAATTATCGAGAATTATGATATTCAAGCTCTTTCGCATATAGAAGGAATTTCTCAATATCGTTTTATTTCTTAAATTTCAGTCCACCCCAGCACCAACACCACCGATTACACCGACGATAGTTCCACCACCTGTTAAATTACCTCCGGGTGATCCAACATCAATGAGCGAGGCTGCAATGAGAGAACAACTTCTCAAGAAGCAACGCGAATTGCTGGAATTGCAGAAGCAAAAGATCGAACTCGAACTACTACAGGCACAAACTAGTCTGGAACAACAACAGAGACAATTGGACAAACAAGCCGTTGCCATCAAATCGGAAACGGTACATTTTTTATGTTCAGCCTATTCTTTAATAAAATAACTATGTTTTTCTATCTTTCAACTATAAAATTAACGAACTCTTCTGTTCTTCAGGTTGTACCAACCGCCCACGTTATGCCAACGACGGATTCGACACAGCCAAAACCCGTTGCACCCGTAGTGCCTAGTCAAGCCACGAAACAAGTCGCAAAGCAGGTAAATATTTGAAATATTGAAGATAAATATACATTTTCAAAATGAATTTCTTCCAACCAATGTAATACTCATAATAAACGTCGTTCTTTATACTTTGCAGTTTCCAGCAGCAGCCGCCTCGCTGCTAAAAAACGCAGGAAGTGCCAATGGACCACGAATCGCACCGGCAAGTAGCATAGCCGTTGCATCGGCGAGGCCAGTATCTCGCGATCCGCGATTAAAGCCATTACCAGCATTGACCGAACAGGGAGCAGGTATGACGGATCCTCGTTTGCGTCCGTGCCAAACAGGAGTCACAAGGGACGGTCAGACCGAGAGTCAACAAGCGCCAAGCATAAGCACTGTACTTTCAGACCAATTAAAACAGCAGTTAATAACGAAACAGGCTGTGCCTAGTGCTAACAGCAACAGCAACAAGCCTTCGTCGAATAACAACGGGTCAGAATTCGTGTCTACATTGAACGATAGTAATAACGATAATTCTATTCCGACACTCGACAACAGCATCAGCAACAACAACAACAATAAAACAATAAGTGGTATTACGAATAAAGACGGTGTAACGCATCGTGCGAGCCAAAAGAAAGACCCCAGAACGTCTAGTAATAATAGCGGTAACAGTAATAGTACGAAAAACAGTCAGGGCCAATTATCCGGCATGTTGAGTGTTGGCACTTCATCATCGCCCACGTCGTCGTCGTCGTCTTTGACGACGATGACGAACAACTCACCATCATTGAGTCCTAGAGGAGGTGGAGGAAACGATATCAAGTCGAAGGATACGAAGAGCACGTCACGGAGCTCTTCATCCTCGAGCGCCGATAAAACTTCTTCCGCTTCCTCAAAGTCCTCGCATAGAAAAATAGGAAACAAAACCCGTTCGAAGCAGCCCCAAACATCACCGAGCAAGCTACCGAAGATCGACAGGGATTGCGCAAGCCCGGTTAGATCGAAATCACGCGAAAATGATAGCACCGAATTAACTTCATCATCCGCAATTCGTATATCGCCCCAATCCTCCTCGTTCCAGTCGTCCAAGAGTCGAAAAAAGAGCATCAAATCGCGTAAGCGAAGTCCAAGCCCGCCTTATAGAATACCGCGTCGTAACGAAGCGACAAAGTTAAATTCGTGCCTGATGAGCAATTCGGTCGGTCTCACCGAGGAGGAACAGTCAGGTTCTTTGATAGTATCACCTCCTCATCCACCTACGTTCAAAGAGATAAGGGCCAATGCGAGACAGCGTAATTACATCAGACGAAACAAGGAGGATGAAGCTAGTCCTGAGCCTCCTGTTGTTGGTACGTTGATGCCGATTATGGGCCAGACCTCGAATGATGCGATTGTCGATTCAACGAGCAAAGATGAAGATCTTAGATCGACGATGAATCTGCCTAGCTTGGCTGGTACCACCGCCACGGTATCTGAAAAGAGTGAGTCAAAAAAAAAACCATTTTCATCAGAATCCTCATTCTGACAATTATCATTTTCTATTTTCAAAAATGTATGTGTATTTTTGTTTATGTGTCGTAGTGGAAAGCAAAATTATTTCCTAACAATCTCCTCGCGACAATTTATCAAAATCTATATTAAATATGTTTTCTAGTAGAAGACTTGGATCTGCGTGTACTTCCTGCAGTTAACAACAAAAGACAGAGTTCCGAACACAGTGACTCGAACATTACGAAAAAATCGAAAGCCGAGAAGTTCGATGCGTAAGTTAAAAAAGATATTTCTTACGTACTTTGTCGTAGTTTTAAAACTATATCTTAATAATCTTGGGTTCTTTAACGTTTCACAGTTTGTTTGGAAATGAAGACGTCGATTTGCGAACACTGACGCATCCAAAAGCTGGACGACCACCTACGCCTCCACCTCCAGTAATATCGGGCGAAGATGGTAAGGATGGTTGGGCGAAGCTCAAAACACCGAGCAAGGGTGATCGAGAGAAACAGACTGGTAACAGCGACGAGAAGCGCGAGCGTGATCGAAACAAGGATCGCCTTGGAAGACCAAGGCTTTACAACAAACTGCCGGATGATCCGAAAGAGCGAAGACGAACATTATCGAGTGACGATCAAGAGCCACGTCCGAGTCGTCGGGGTAACCGAAGCGACAACGACAAGTCTGAGAGAAACGCTGAGCGTAATATCGAGATAATAATGAAACAAGCGGCGGAGCAATTGAAGCAGGGATGTATTTCGAATAGCGACTACAATACGCTGATACAGGAAGTTTTACACATGAGCGAGGATCAGAAGCTTCGAGCTGCTCAGAGAAAGGAGAAAGAGACGGTCGTTTGGGAACAGGGAGTAAACTTGGATGTCAATCGCATAGGTGAACGTCCCACATCATCGTTTAGTCCCTCTATGGAGGGTGATCTTCCGCGAAAAGATCATGGACATCCGAGAAATCGTAATGGTCCCCGCTGGCAGAATCATCAACCCTGGCAACAACCACCCGGGCCTTGGGCTCATCCACCCGGACCAGCTTTTCCACCCACACCGCCTCAAGGACACTTTAATTCAGAATTCCGTCCTGTTGGACCTTGGCAAAATGCACGAGCTTTCGGTCCTATAAGACCCGACTACATTCCTTACCATCGAGCCTTTAATGCAAGTATGCCACCGAACCCTCGTATAGGCCCTGGTACAATGGGATCAATGGGAGGTCCAGTTGGACCTAATGGACCGATCATGAACCTCATGCAAAACGGTCCGATTGGACCGATCGGATTGTCGAATGCACCGTTGCAACTGCCAGGCATAAACGGTCCTGCACCCGTTATAATGAACAACAGTCCTCTACAATCTGGACAAATATCGAGTCTTATGGGAAATGCGAATTTGCCACCGATAACTACAGTCACAAGAAATTTATCACCGAGTACGACGCCTAATTTCGATCACGAGGATAGTCAGGATGGTACGTCTATGACCAGAGGAGGTGGACAGAATACTCGCGAGTTACCGTTGCCAGATCCTAAGCAATTAGAAGCGATTGCTAATGATAGAATGAAGTCGATCGAGATCGATGGCGAACCCCGTGAGATACGTTATTACGGACAAACAGGTGTAGTTTTCATGAGGGTCGATGATCCGAGAGAAATTGGCTTTCAAGATGGCACGAGACGAGTCCTCATTGATGACAAAGAGACGGTTTTGTGCGCGTTCAATGAGCCCTATAAGGAATTCATGTACGAGGGTGAAGTTCACCGGTGAGCATTCATTTTTTGTAGCTAAAAACGATGAGAAATTTCTTGTTTTCCAACTAATGAATTTGTTTCATCGTTAGAATTCGTCTGGGCGGTCCTTCACGAGAGTTGTACATCGATGATCGCTGGTATGAATGTTACTTTGGTGGTTTGCCCATAAAAATCGATCTTGGTGGTAAAAAGGTGAGCGTTAAACTCGAGGGCCCACCACCTCAGGTCAAAATCGGCACTGTAAAGCGCTCGGATCTCGTTGTCGGCAAGGTACATTTGATAATCGATGCACGTGAATTGGTGCCTGTTTTCGTCGATGCCAAGCCACAAATGTGAGTATAATATAACATATCAATTACAACATTACTACTATGGCATAAAGATATTCTAACTTTATGGTTTATTGCAGGTTCGAAATAGATGGCAAGCCACAGATTCTCGAATTCATCGATTGCCTAGAGAGAGTTTTGTTAAATGGTCGACCGTTCAAAGTTGTCTTTGGTGGCTTGCCAACCTCCATTATCGTTCGCAACAAGAAGCATTTCTTCCGGTTTACCGTTTTGCCACCGGGTGTACGTCCTGGTTACGTAAAGATCGTGGGTATGAGAGGCGAACCTCCGAAGGATGTCTCCCAAGAAATGATCCAGGAATCCAACGCTGCTGCGGCAGCTGCGTCGTCGATTCTCAATACCCAAACATACGAACCTGATTCTGTGTCACAGGACAGCACGGAATTGTCAACGACAACCAACGCGGGTATGAAATCTTTTGGTTTTATTTAAAAAAAAGTATATATTTAATCCACTCCCGAAATATGACTGTACAGCTGAAGTAAATGCACTTTTTACAGATCTACAAAGTAACACGTTATCTACGACATTGGCATCGATAATTTCACCATCATCGGGGCTTTCCTACAAAGCTGAAACTACAGAGAAAGCGGTTGTTCCTGCAGCGCCAGCTCTTACTTTACCTCTGAACATGAACGAGCTCTTCCAGAGGCTCGTGGAGACTGGTATTGTCCCAAATCTCACCGAACAGAAGAAACCTGACGAGGAGCAGAAGAAAGAACCGGCAATACTTCCGGTCAGCTTCGACAAACCGGAAACCCTCAAAGTGTAAGAAGCATCTCATTATCAATGATAAAATTTAAACGTCTCTCATAAAGGTTCGAGTTAATAATCGTTTATTCTTTTGTTTTTGCAAATATTACAGTAAACAACCAGCAATCGCTTCAGCATTATACAGTGGCATACAGTGTAGCTCGTGTGGAGCCCGCTTTGCTCCTGAACTCGCAACGAGATACAGTCATCATCTCGACTGGCATTTCCGGCAAAACAGACGCGAGAGAGATTCGGCGAGAAAAGCACATTCGAGGCCGTGGTATTACGATGTGAGCGATTGGATTCAATTCGAAGAAATTGAAGATCTTGAGGATAGAGTTCAAAGCTGGTTTGAGACGGAGAAACAATCCGCGGAGACTGAGGGAGCGGCAACGGAAGATTCGCCCCAAGAAACTGCTCAGCCAAGCGTTCCGACCGGTTCGGACGAGGATTCACGATGTCAAGTTTGTCACGACACATTTGAGCAATTCTACAATGAGGAGAAGGAGGAATGGCATTTGAGGCCAACCGTCAGTCACGAATCGAAGAACTATCATCCGATGTGCCTCGATGATTATAAAGTAAGAATGCACTGGGAAATTATTTTGCCTTTCAAGATTTTCCAGCATTTTCGTTACTGGACTCTGTTCTTAAGATAAAAGAAACACGCTTCTACTAACGATTACTCAATTTTCTTTTCTTACATTGTTGCAAAAAAAAAAAATTTGTAGGACAAATGTATCTTGGTACGTGCTTTTCTTGATAACTGCACTATTCCTTAGAGATCAAACCTTAGCTTCTTTTTTTGCTCTTATTTGACATACGGTAGAAAAGTAAAAAATTAGATCAAAGGAAAACAAAATTGACACTGCGTTTGAATTATTTACAGCGCTCATTGGAGAAAACAGCTCTTGCGCTGGAGGAAGAGGAGAAGAAAGCTGAGGCTGAAGCATCTGCGGAACAATCAGCTGAAGATGCGAAGCTCGAGGAGAACGAGCCTGCGGAAGAAAAAGCTGAGGAACCTGCGGAGGAACAAACTACCACCGAGGAAACGGAAGTTATTGATGAAAGTACAGATAAAGCCACGAGTGAAGAGATTACGGTTAATGAGGAGAAAGATAGCGAGGACGTGAAGAATGATGAAACAGAATCACTGGTTGAGGTGGAAACTACCCCGATTCTCGAGGAGGAAAAAGAAACGATCGACGAGGAGAAAATGGAGTGTGAGGAGGTGCCCGAGAATACTTTTGAAAATGTCAAGATAAAGGAAGAGCCCATCGACACTGTCGAGACAGAGGACGGTGAGGATGCATTTCAATTTGGTTTTGTGAAAATTAAAGAAGAACCAACAGACCCTGAACCCGGTGAGTTTCATCCCATCATTTATTACAAAACAAAATGTGCTTGGTGAATTAATCAATGCTTCTGTCTTTTTGATAAACAATGTGACCATAGATCCAGAGGAGAGTATGCTGGCTGAAACAGCAGTGGTGGACACTACCCATACAGCCGTGAAGAGCTCCATCGACGGTAATGTCGAGTTGGAGTCGAGGCCAACAGCAATTCCCGCCGCCCCATCGAAAATAAAGATAAACATCACTAAAACGTTGAATACGAAAGAGCCCGAAGAACCAAAGGAAAAACCGGTGACGGAAAGTACAGCCGAAGAGAACACGGCGCCCCTCGTACCGGCTTCGTTAAAGCCCACGTTACAAGGTAGGAAATTATCGAATTTGCCACCCGTCGAAAAGGGGCACGAGCTGTCCGGACTTTGTTCCATTATGTAAATATATACCCCTGGATTAATTAACGCACGATATTGAATCTATCAAATCGCGTCACCCAACAAAAATGCAACCAACTGCCGTGATCGAAAAATGCCTGAGCATCATAGAGGCCAAAGAGCGTGATTGACGATCGGCTCTGGTTTAACGTGTAAGGATTAATTATTAAAACTTTTGAGTGTGTCGAATTCGCAGGACAAGAATAACAAGACAAAACAACCATGTACTCTCAAAACATCACAATTACTGTAAAGCTCGTACGGCATGATGCTGAGAAAGCAAACTGCGTTATCAAAAACGCAATCATTATCCTATAATTCATATTTAACACGGAATGACGCTGATAGATTTATCCTTTGACATTTTACGCTAAGGCGAAATAGCGAGAAAAAAGATAGCGGAATAGCCCAAACGGAAATCGAATAAACGACGTTTCTTTTGTAAAGAAACGTCCCACGCGACACGGAATAATACATTAAAGTATTTAATGAAAAGCAGATTTCTCGAACGCGGATGAAACTGCAAGTTTCAGGAATGGGCAGTTTCCCATCACGTCGTACAAGCTGTCTGATGTTTTATTCCCTTTCTTTTTTTGACGATTTATCACGACAAGAGTGACAGATTGGCGTGTTTGACGAGTGTGTGTTCAGCATGGCTGATTAGAAAGAATGAAAAATGTTGCAAATGCGAGGGAATATTGCGAGGAGAAAACAAAAACATTGAGGATGAACGAAGAACCTGTAAATATTTAGTGTAGTCTTATGGACGTAATGGCTAAGTTAAAACAAAAGAAAAAACACGGTGAATACCATTCCTCATAGTATTGTGTGCAATTTGAGAGCTAAATCGTGTTACGGGTCTTGGTGTTAAAGACCTGGACATGATATATGCAACAATCTAATATGCACAAAAACTTATAAAAGAAAAACAATTTCTTACCATTTGTACTTTGTAAGAGGTATGGGAAAAAATAGAGGGATGCGGGGGTTCTTTTCTTTTTTTTAGTGTTTACACACCACGGAACTATTTATGTGTGAAAACAAAATGAGAACTCTGCGAAAGAAAATTGACGTACCGGAAAAAAAAGTGCGAAGTCCGTGATCCAAAAGAACGCCCGAAAAAGTAAAAAAGAAACGTTATTTTCTTTTCATTCCGTTGTTGAATATGTACAAAATGTGTGATATATGATTATCTGTTGTACATAAAAAAACCCATCGATTGCGAGGATAATGGAAACGAAAATGATAAATCCAATTTTTCATAAGCGAAATTGATGATAGAGAAACATTATTTTGTTGTATAAAGGAAAAAATATTTGTTGATCACTTCGGGGGGTTTTGGCTTTCATTGATCATCTCTATCACCCCAATATACTCTGCAACCTTTCTTACCGCTACACTACTACTACTATTACCTTACGTATCTGCGCTATTTAATTGGAACAAATCTGAAGGGAGAAAAAAAACGTCGGCAGCTGGAGAAAACCCAGGACACGTCTGGATCTTGAAGGACAAATGCCAGTAATCCGAACTAATAAATGGTAATTACAAAAAAAATAAAGTTTAGTTTAGTTGGAATTTCGTCTTGACTATTCAATAAAGGTAACCTACTGAAAAATAAAAAAAAAATGTTTCTCTTTCAATGCCCTTTGCAAAATCCTACATCTTCGAATTTGTTAACCCAGCGCGAAATTGAATATTGCATTGTTCACGTTTATTTCAGTCAATCTCGTAAGATTTCAATGCATGGAATTCAAGAAACAAAAAAAAACAAAGTATTTTGTTGAAAAAACTCACTGCGTTTCGATGACCTGAAATAGCATCGTTTTTTTTTCCTCGGTGGCGTGCGGTTTCATCTCGCACGTTATTCATTAACAGACAACCTCCGCAGGCGCGCAAAAGAGCGTCAACGAATGTTGTCGGAGAATGATGTTCGTTTGGCTTTGTTCCGCCAAAGAGGGTAAAATTACAACACAAAGACCTGAAAAGTTTATTCATAGACTGCAGTTGTGCGGCCATCGGGGAAAGGGTATGACATCTTTGATGTTCGGCGTTGAGAGTACGCATTGCAAAAATCTCTCGAAACCCATTCCAAAGCCACCAGTTGGCACGTTCCCAAATTTACGAAGATCCAGGTACCAGTCGAGGTTATTTGAGGGAAGCTTTTTTTTCAATTTATCGTAATCATCCTCCCTTAGACTACCGCCAAAGAGTTCGCCGACTTCCGGTACAAGCAAATCCATTGCAGCAACCTTGAAAGAGCGTTCGTTAAGAGAACAAAAAAGATTGTAAGTACTAGAATACTGTAGCCAGAGAAGCTCACCTTCGACGAATCTCCAGAGCACTCTTTCATGTAAAAAGGCTTGCTGTCTTTCGGCCAATTTATCACGAAAATAGGAATGTTATTATTATATTTTACGAGAAACAATTCATGCTCCTTGGCAAAACCTTCGCGTTTGCACACGGGAACTGTAAGACTGTCGGCATTTTTCTCAAGAATTACGATCGCATCGTCGTATGATATTACACCGAATTTTGATTCAAGCCACGATGGCTCATGAGCTTTGGCCATACTCATATCCGAAGCTCCTTTCTCGAACATTGCTCTCGTCATGGCTTTGACAAGCAGCTCAGCTTCTGTCATGATTTCCTCTAGCTCTGTGACGAAAGCCATTTCAGCTTCGATCATGTAGAATTCGGAAAGATGCAGTCTCGATTTTGAATTTTCTGCTCGGAAAGTTGGACCGAATGTATAAACTTTCGTAAGAGCTCTGAAATTATAAAAATAAATGAGGTCTATCACGAAAACGTTAATTGAGATTGTATCGTTTTTTAAAAATGTAATCTAATCGGTGACTATGTTATTCAAGCTTGATAATTGATGCTACCATAATTCATATTGATGTGCAATCTCGTCGAAAATTCACCTTGCTGCAGCCTCCAAATGCATTTGCCCAGAAACTGTGAGATAAGCTTTGCCATTGAAATAAGCATCATCCAGTGGCACATCTTCTCTCTTCATACTCTCGAGAACTTTTATGGATTCAGGTTTTACTGTGAAAAGTTCACCAGCTCCCTCGCAATCGTTAGATGTGAGAATAGGCACATGAACGGACAAAAAATCACGTGATCTCATGTGTTCGCTCAATGCCACTGAGGCAAGATCCCTGAGTCTCATGAGGCTCGAGAAATATCTTGTTCTCGGTCTAAGATGCAAATACTGTCGTATGTAATCGCTGGAATATATTTTTCTTGGTGCAAATGGATATTCATCGTCCATATGGCATGTTCCTAGAACGTTAATGTTTTCGGCCTGTATTTCAGCACGACCGTTTGGAGCGAACGTCAATTCCCCTTCGATCGTTACACTACTCCCATAAGTGAGACCTTCAGGTTTAATAGTTTTTTTCACAACTATTTGCAAAAACTGACATGTCGAACCGTCGTCGATGTCGAGAAATATGTTATCCTTCATTTTTCTCATACTTCGGACCCATCCCTTGAGCATGTACGAAAAATAAAAAAAATAAAATGACATATGAGAATGGCAGCAATAAATGTTTGTTAAAAATCAATGATTCGTTGAAGGCTAAGGAATTTACGTTGTTGGATGCAACAATTCCTTTAAAAACGAGAAAACGGCATAAAATAAAAATCCACGCGGCTAACAATAAGTTACAATAAAAAACAAGACTTTGATTCGCAATGGTGGCATGCAAAGTTGTAAGAATTAATAAATTTTCCGAGTCCGCCATTGTTGTGGTTACGTTTAGGAAATATTATGAAGTTGTACGTTCCTAACCTGTACTTTAGTGGGCTTTCCGACTGACTCTTTCTCAGTGGCCTCGGATATTCTCGAGTAATCGCGCGAAAAAACACAACACCTTACACAGTTGTTTCGTTTTGATAAAAGGAGTCTATTGATATATTTGGTGATCATCGTGAAATGTTGATTTATATTTTAACCTCTTTTTTTCGTTGAGATTCCCACACACGTTTCAATATGTCAGCCAAAGATACGATGCACTGCAAACCGAACGCTGGGAATATTTCGTAGAGTAGGCTAGCTGCATGCGAGGCAGAATGGAACCAGGTCAGGCAGCGCCCATACGCTGTTTTATCGACAGGAGTTTTGAGAATATGTGACAATGGTAGGATAACATGAGCGACTGGTTACATCGATGGGATAAAAGATGGCACTGTTGACAAACCGATCGCCATTTAAAAATGGCGGATTCTTTTGTTCACATATGATCATTATTGAGTTTCAAGTTACCGAAGTAGTTTATAACAAAATGTAACTTAAAAATGACAATACGTTATTAATAAGAGTTATGCAAGGATCACAGAAATATCCTTATCGCGTAACTGTACATGGCACGGATGCATAGAGGTTTTAACTGACATCCCTGAAACTTCAATCATCGATGCAAGGCTATCTGACTGTAAAAACCTTTAACACCTTTATAGAATTTTATAAGTAAAATCGAATTGAAAATATGGCAGGGTCTTTATGCAAATAACTCAACAACTTTAAATACCTAAAAATTTTACATATCCTCCTAGTAAACAAATAATCATTCAAATAATTGTCATGGAATAAATGAACTATCCCATTCTTTTCAGATTGTTCGAAGACTTCAAGAATCTCTTATACATTCATCATTCGGATAATAAGAAGTCATGGACACCATTGATCATGGTTCCCTCAAGCTTTCCACAATTGAAAATGCAAAGTTGCCATCTCTGACCTGTTCTATATGCGGCAAGCAATTTTCCAATGAAAAACGCTATTTCGGTCATCTGAGGGTTCATAGCACCAGTGTTCCAAAGTCTTCCAGACAATGTTCACAATCCGGAGTCTCCTCTGATTCTAAAGTCAGACTGCAAATTCGTGATCACTTTCGCCACTCCCTAGAGAGGCCCTATAAATGTTCAAAATGTGACAATATGTTTGAACGCGCTTCCCAGCTTGATTACCACAATCGTAGCATTCATCAACATGAAAAGTCTCAAATTTGCCAGATCTGTGGAAAAAGATTCTTTCGTAAGAATGATCTTCGTACACATCTCAATGTTCATCTTGGCACCAATCAGTCGATTTGTGAGATATGTGGGCGTAAATTCAATCACGTCTCTAATCTCATAAGACACTGTCGAACTCACATTGGTTCTAAACCTTACCCTTGTACCATTTGTGGAAAACGTTTTACCCAGATAAGTTCCCTGGCTAGGCACAAACGTATACACGAGCGTGTTTTCAATGAAACATCTGATTCTAAAAAACTGCCAGAAACAATGGTTGTTCGAATTTCTGAAAACCCAAAGGCACTTTCTGAATTGCCCGAGAAGACAATAACAAAGCGTCAACATTACTGCCGAACGTGTGGTGAAAGCTTCCAATTTATGGTACTATTGAGGCAACATAAGAGAGTTCATATCCGAGTCACAGAAAGGACACAAGCAAGCAATGAAACGCTTCCTGCCAAAGATTCAATTCAACCAAGCATAAATGTTTCGCAAGATGTTCACACAGAAAAAGTAACGATTTTGGAAAATAATGATACGAATTCACCAGAACAAGAAACTCCGAATAATTCCATCCGCGATCATCTCATGGAATTAGCGAGAAAGATGAATTCCATCGAAAACGAATCCGAGCGCGATGTGAGTATAAGTATTTCTGATATTCTGAGTCCCTATAATTGCAATGAAATTGAGGTATCGAATAATGATACTTTGGAACCAAAATTGGAGTCCCACAGTGTAGTTTTGGACAAGGAATATGACATAGAGCAATGCTTGAACAGTGTGGACTTTTCTAACGTTGATCCTAAATTGCCGGATGTTTCAAGTATACAATCCAATACAGAAGATAGTGGGAATCATCCAAAATCGCAGTCTGCAGAATCGACAACAGAAAAGTCTAAACAATCGCTGACTGGACAAGACAAATGTTTGCACCCGAAGAGCAGAGAGTTGTACTCCGATATCTGTGAATCGGAATATCTGAAGAACTCTCCAGCTCAACCGCTGGAACTTCAAGAAATCGAAAATGTTTCTTCCTTCCAAGAAAATGCGGAGAAGAAAAATTTGAGTTTAGACAATTTCGATAAATCCACGAATAACGCAAGCGCTAGCGACTTTATTCAACGATTCCCAAATATCGAGAACTATCGCGAGTTGCACGTGTCCGTACAAAACGACACGACGCAGATGCCTAGGGTGCGTCTCGTGCAGAACGAGGACGGTGAGCAATTCTTCGAGCTAATCCGCGAGCCTTTGGAGTACGAGAGAAATCGAACTACCGAAAATACTCGTGAAAAGAATGTTGAGAATTCGACCATTACCATCACCGATAATGCAAAAACCTCTGGCAAGACGAAGCAGCAAATCTCAACAAGTTCAAATTCAGGGCTCAGAAGAGACAAAAAAGAGATTAGCTCGGACGGTGGGCGAAATGGGGCTAAAGATCGTACCCGCAAATTTAAATGCAACGAATGCGACAAATGGTTTTCGACAGCCTACAATTTTAAGCAACACGCCGGCACCCATTTCTCGGATCAGCAAAAATTTCAGTGCAAGGATTGCGGTCTCACGTTCGCATGGAAATCTACTTTGAATAAACACTTGGCGGGCAACCATCGTCCGGACGGACCGTTGAAATTCGTTTGCGAAATTTGTCCAAAAGTGTACAGTACACTCTCTCAAGTAAACGTAAGTCAGATTGTCTTGTGATAAAAGAAAATGAAAGTAAATGTGTACTAAACTAAGATTAATTATAATTTCAGGAGCACGTTAAGAGGGATCACCTCAAAGAGCGAAATCACGTTTGTCTCCTGTGCGATAAATCATTCTTTAAAAAATTTGATCTCAAGACCCACAGTCGAACGCACACGGATGAACGACCTTACGTATGTCGAGCGTGCGGAAAGGGTTTTCATCATCAAAGTCATATTATAAGACACGAGCGGATACACTCGGGCGAACGTCCTTACGAGTGTAATATTTGCCAGAGAGCTTTCACTCAGCCAGGATCGCTAAAAACTCATAGACAGAGGCATCGGGACGTTAAGATAGATATACTCGAATATCGGATGGACGAAGATGATCCTATGACTCTGGCTGTGCAATAGAGAAGAAATAACATAAATTGAAAATGACGAATGATCATGGTCATTACAAAATACGTTAATTTGATGAATTTTTAAAATCAAATAAATGTAAATGCTCATGACTTGTTCTATGTTTGAAATCGACGAGCAATTGTTTTTGTCAGTAGAAAAATGTCTCTCGTCCATTAACGTAAAGGCAGTAAAAAAATTGACTCTAAATCATGGACATATTTACGACGGATCCAGAGTTCAATTGGCTCTTGAGAACAGGTATAAATGCGTACAATATTTATCTTACCATGCTGAATTTGATAATACGGAATGGCGCAGCGGATTTCGAGGAGGATAATCCACGTAAGACATCATAAACAAAATTTCTATCGAAATTCAGGTTAGGCAATGAAAACGTTTTCTTTTTCAAGCCAGACATTATTTCCTATTCCCTGATTACCGCTGCGATAGATCTCCTGGTTTATCTGAGTATGGATTGACGATAAGCCAGAAGTTGTCCATCACTTGCATTTCGGGCAGAGGAACAAGGTAAGATAATTTTTGATATTGTAAAAAATATTCAAAACTTATATTTTAAGTCGTCTTAGATAAAACATTCTCGATGCATAATTGTACAATTACAGTTATCGTCATATACTCATAACTAATCATTCTTACTAACGTTTAAAAAAAAAAGAACGGAAGTTTCGGGCAGAGCATCTCTCTTATTTCTCTATCCGGACAGTTAAATATACACGGTTACATTTTTCTTCATACGAATCACTCCAACGCGTTTCAAGAAAGAATATTTTCTTGCTTTTCGCAAATAATTAAAAAAAAAAAACTATCTATCTGAAAACGTGGATCCACCCAAATTCATTGTCGGCATAAGATGCCGATAAAGAAAATAAGCAACTACATTAATTTACAAATAGAAAGAAATCAACCACATTTATGGGTGAACAAAATTAGCTTGCCCATTCTTCCAACGATACTGGTATTCTCATAAAAACTGCAAACTGCATCTCATTCTGATTAAAAAAAAGAAACTTACTGAAACAAAGATTCAAAGTCATCCTATTTATCACCCTAGACGACAGGAGGCCTTGTCCGCCGATCTTTTGTTCTACTTTTTTTTAATTTTCCACAAATCTCGCGGTTTTTTTTCTATACCCATCAATTAATTAAGACGTCACGAGAGGAGAGAGGAAGTGTTCTTTTTTTTCTTTCCTTTCCTTATCTTCCATGTTTCTTTTTTTTATATATACAAAGCTTACGATCTACCATCGTGTGATTTTGTTTTCTTCTTTCATATAATTTATAGTTTCTGTACAACGCGACGATTGAGACACTATGGTAAAATTAAGAAATGTATACGTATGTACAACGATTCTGGGCGATTCGAAAAATACTTTAAATGTGTGTGTGTGTGTGTGTGTGTGTGTGTGTGTGTGTGTGTATGCGTGTGTTTGTTTGTTTGTATGCCCCCATGTCAGGTCTTGAAGACGTGTTCGTACTTGGGACGCCTAGCAAGTTTAGCTTTTGCGACAAAGACTATTTTCTTTCTTTGCGAAACTGGAAGAGTTTTGCTTCGGTAGTTTTTTTGAAGAGAGAAGACTCCTTGAGATTACCAGTGAGTTTCTTCCTTCGGCATTCGCAGCTTTTCATCTTTCTTGTTGTACAAACGAGGATAATCGTCCTGATAACCGACGTACTGATGACTCGATTTGCTCGGTTTCTGTCCACCAGCAACTGGAGAGTGACTTGGCGAATATTTCATTTCACGAAGTTCCTGAAGTTCCTTTAAGGATCTCATGACCATTTGCACATCGTTGTCCTGTTCGCTGGATTGCTGAACGACATTGACGAACTTCTCGTCGACTAAAACTGAGGATTCTTTACGCTTTTCACTCGTACCACGTGGCAAGTCATCGTTTATTATCTGACTGAGAAAATTTGTAGCAGCCATCGTTTCCTCGATTTGTCGTTGCTCCTGTTCTTCCTTAGACAAAGTCGATGGCTGGCTAACTTCTGGTTTGCTCGACACTATCGGTTGAATATTCGTCTCTGAGGATTTTCCATGTTCCTTATTTCTTCGTTTCTTGCTCTCGTGTGTTCTAAGCTTCTCTTCCGGCCATCTATCTCTCCTCTTCTCTCGTTTTTCAGTCTTTTGAGAAGACTCGCTCATCTCAATTCTCTCATCTATTCTCTTCTCGCTCTTTGACTCACCGGAGCTTTCCTGATGCGTTCGATGCTTACCAGAAGTCGGTTTTGTCGTCGTGCTTGGATTCGCTATTGTGCAAGTTATTACGTCCGAGCGCGAGGATGGAAGATTTCCACTTGGTGAGATAACAACAGCTGCTTCGTTTGTTGTCACGTTACCGGGCGACGATTCGGAATAGGGCGTTATCGAAACAACGTCTTTCTTTGTTTCGTTCGGTGATTTGCTTATTTTTTGATAATCATTCACAGGCGTTATTGATAATGAACTGCTGGTCAAATCCATGGGATTGAACTTTTCCGTAATACTTTTGTGTGTTTTCTGAGCGAGAAGCTGCGAGGTCGGCACTACTGTTATCTTTGCCATGGTTTCTCTATTGCAGGAAGACGGATATTCTTGTTGTCCCAACGTTGGACTGGTGCAATTCTTTTCACGATTTTTTCCACTCGAACTAGTCTTTCTATCGTTTCCAATCTCCGTTGTTTTCACGCTTTGTCCCGTGATGGAAAAGTTTATCGGATTATCTGGTGTAATATTCGTCACGGTCGTTGGTGTCTTTGCCCTTTCCTGACTCGTTGTATTAGTGACATTGATGTTCGACAATTCGGGCCTCGTTACGGAGTTCGAAACGGCTGTTCGGTCACTTACGCTATTCGGAATGGACGTGTCTCGCAATTTTTTCTGTTTTCTCTTTTCGCTGCAACATAAACATAGAGAGGACCACCTTGACCGATCAGTATTTTTTGTCTGTCGAAGAAAGCGAGAGAGAGAGAGAGAGAGAGAGAGAGAGAGAGAGAGAGAGAGAGAGAGAGAGAGAGAGAGAGAGAAAGAGAGAGAGAGAGAGAGTGAGATAGAGAAAAAAAGAGGCGAGGAATGAGATTCCGTTAATGGGATGTTCTTGTGCATGGGCTATGAGGATTTTCCTTTTGTTTCTTTATCTTGTTGTTGTTTTTTTTTCTTTTTTTTTAATTAATGAGGTTGCGAGGGAAAATTAGAAAAGAAAGCAAAAATGATTTGCCAACAGTTTAATAGTAATAAATTACAAGCTTTTTTGTTCTCATTCACGGAATGAAGAATGAAATTTCTCTTTCGGTTTTCGTCGATTAAACTGTCGACCGTGTATTTACGTTCAGCATTAAAAAAATATCTCCAAATTTCGGATACTGAAGTTGTTTTTGGTTTTTTTTTTCTTTTACAACTAAACCGCCACTGTGGCGCTTGTTCAAGACGTCACAGTGTCTTTGAATCTCATTCGACTCTTACTGCTTTACGGCAGAGTGCTATTACATAGCCACGAAGAACAATGTACATTTCATATAAATAACGATCCGGCGAAACCGTTTTTCTTTTTCAACTCGGCATACTTTTTACGTATAAAAAAAGAGAAATTAATAACGAAACTAAAAGACGAAATCATTGGACAAATGAATACAAAGATCACTAAATTCGCTCGTCCGAAAAAAAACATAAGGAATGCTAGATTGAAACAAAAATACAACAAGAAACGAACATATAATATCATCGGGGAAGAGAGATTCACCGGAATTAAATGAAAGGCTCGGCTTTCGCTGTTCGGCGGAGTCGATGAAAATGAGATGAATATTTGATGAGCGAATATCTCGAAGATTTTCATTTCTCTTTCTTTAGACTAGTTTCACTTGAGTGCAGGGCGCGACCAATATTCCCTCGTTTGTTAGAAAATATACAAGGGAAGAAGAGGCCTCGTGGCGTTTTCTGTGACGCTTATTTACACAGCGAAGCTTGGAAAGAAAGTTGCGAATCCCCATCAAAAGCCAGAAGTATGAATTGACATGTGCTTTGATTTTTTTTGTTTTGTTTTCCATTCTACGTGAGGTATCTTTTGGTTCGTGTTGTGTGTACTTACACCGGCTCAGGGTTCGAATACTTCAGTAGAGTCTGCAATCGCATCCATCCCCCTGGCCAGAGAGTCAAAACTTTGGATTCCATGAACGAAGCGACAAACGTTTCCATGTTTTCTTTTCTCGGCTTTCGCATTTTGAAGTAGTGACGTCTGGCGCATGCGATATCGTACACGAGCTTTCTGTAATTACCAAACAGGCATTTGTTTTCATTTACAGACTCTTCGAATCGGCTTAGAGAAGAGATCTCAGAAAGAACGTCTCGTTGCATCGCTTACTTTGTTTCGGTCGACCAGGGAAACTTCTTGCGTGGAATTTTCGATTTCTCGGATGTATCGCCATCGCTGCTGTCACCCTCGATCGGCGATCCATCGAGACCCCTGAAATACACCGTGATTTTCGTTAAAAATTGAATATATTACACGACATGTAATGGCAACAAAATTTAAAAAAAATCGGATATGCAACGTTGGTCATTATGTCACCATATTTCCATGAAAATTTGAGAGAAACAAGGCCCCTCCCCCCTTAGTTCACTTTTATTATATTTGAATGTACGCTTTTGGATCCTGAGGATCATTGTTGAGCGAGATCAATCACATATGGAATTCATCCGGTGGAAACAAGCAATGAAACGAAAGAATTGTGAGAATTTTGAAAAAATAATGATCGAAATGACTGAGAGTGAAAATAGGTTGCTTTCAGAGCTTACCCACAGTACCGATATATCTCCCAGTATAAATGAGGGCTAAGAAATAAAGAGAATTACGTATAAGTACCAAGCTTCAAATTAATTATATCAATTATTGAAAACTGGTTTTTCTTGACCTTGCCGCCCCTTCTTAAACTAATCTTGCAAATATATGAAAACGATGTCGATCCATAAAAATACGCTGCAGTTTAAAGAAACCATTAACGATGCTCACTTTTCTTCCGCGACCCTGTGGCACTCTTTCGCATATCTCTCAACGACGGATGGCATCACTCCGTCAATTATCACTTTTAACCTGAAACATGGAGAGACTTAAACAGCGGGGGTGATTTTCGAGAAAACCACAAAATAATGTGGACATTAAATAAGAAAATATAATTCGGTGTGAACGCGGTCCACTTATTCGTCGTACCTTTGAAGCGGATCTTTGACCCTTTTTTCGGCATCCAAAATGCAAAGTTTTTTCGCACGAGCTACGAGAGTCATCTTGTTGCACGAAAGACAATGCGCAAGGTGACCGTAAGTTAGAAGGCGGGTGGTCGGCGAATGCATCATGCGCAATTTTTGTTCCAGTCTGAAAATCCGTGAACGATACAATAAGTACAATTGTACAATTGCCATTGATACAAGTGTATTTTTAAAGTATAAAATCTTACATTTGTAGCGTTGCGTTGAACTGTTCGTCAAAGATGTTACTTTTCCCATCGATATTCTTCTCAGCGTGAGCTTTAAGTTTGTTTATGATTTCCTTGATATCATCGGGCAGTGGCTCGGGTAATGGTGTCTCCTCTTTCTCAATTTCGTCGCATTCCGATTCCGTACCAGCTAGACAACGTGATTTTGAAGAATCCATGGTATCTCTGCTCGATTCGTCCTCCGCTCTACCGGCATTGACGACACTCTCAATCGCGTCATCGATATTACTGTCCTTACCGACCATTTTCTTCGGATCAATTTTCTTGTCCAGTCCGTTGCTCGGTGGTTGTTGTGGCTGCGGCTGTGGCTTCTTCTCAAAACGCTTAATATCGAATTTTTTCTCAAGCTTCTTTATCTCGTACTTCTTATCGACCGTAGCGACCTTCGCCTTCCCCAAATCGTACTTCATTTTCTTCCTCTCCTCCTGATCCTCTGAAAGACGCAAACGTTTGAAGCGTTACCAATGATTCCGGTTGCCCGATACTTCTCGTATCTGAAAACTCCGGGCGCGTGACATTGGAACAAGGACATGGGGGTTTGTTGGGGAGAGGAGGGAAGGGGCTTTCGTTTTAGACAATCGAATTACCCGAGGAACATTCCAGATCGAGTATTTCGGGCTTGTCCTCGCAGGAATTCTTTCGCGAGTGGGTTATGTCGATCTCGTCGCAAGGTTGTTGATTGTTACTCGGTTCCGGTTGTAATTTTCGTTTTTTCTTCATTAAGCTCTCGTGATTGCTTTTCTTCTCGCCGTTCTCGTCGGGCTTGTATTTCTGAAAGTACAATCAATGCATTTATCAGATACATCAAAGATTTAAATCAATCAATAAAAATCCATCCATTGATCTCGTTAATTTAATTTGAAAAAAAGAATCTTGTAAATTCGTACTTTTCGCGGTGGATCACCAGGAACATTCTCGTCATCGTCCTCTTCGGACGAGCTGATAATGCGTTTTTCCATTCTCTTGAGCACCCGACTACCCTCATCCTCGTCCTCCTCGGCGCTATCGTCGCTGCTCTCCTCATCGTTGTTATTGTTGTTATTGTTGTTGAGACGACTATGAACGGGACTGTTGCCATCGGCTGGCTTGAACTCGAGGGGTCCACTGTTGATGTAGAATCCCCCGTAAGCCGTCGTCACCTCACCGGGAACAATCTCGTCATACTGTAAAAGAAGAAAAATTTTAAAATCACTGAAAAATCACAAATTTGAAGAATCAAAATAAAATTCTTACGGCATCCGTGTTATCAATGAAGGAATCGTTCTCGTCGTATCCCGCTCCCAAATCGACGTAATCGTCGTACAGGTGCCTTTTCCTTCCCGTGGTCGCAGTTCCCTGTATTATTACAATACAATTAAACATTTATAAAATCAAATCTTCCATATCGACATAAACTTTACATTTCTTCTTCTCTTTCAAATCTTCTAAACTCACATATTTCGCCTCAAAATGTTTAGCCATTTCTCTGAGTTTATTCTCATCATTGTCCCCGTCGTCGTCGAATGGAACCAGTCCGTTTGTTGCATTCTCGTCCTCCGCTCTTTGTTCCTCTTTTCTTCGTTTCTTCTGCGAACAATGAAAAGAAGAAAAGAAGAAATGAAACGTTTGAGAAAAAAAGTACGTTCGACGAAGGCCAGAGCACCTTCCATGGATGATGGACGTGGAGCAATCAAAATGAGATCTCGTATCCGTCCGATAAAGTAGTGCGTGCACACAAAGGTGCAGTAAAATGTGAGAGTGCAGGATATTTTATTGTCTCTCGGTGAGCGAGAAACACGTGCGAGCCAATAAAGCCAAGCTATCATGAAAGGCAAACGTGTAGGTGTTGGCCACCAATCCGGCAAAGTTTCTTGATCTTTATGAAGCTTCGCATTCGCAGTCTAGAGGTTGTTAGCCCATCGAAGTGCGTCTCGTTGTAATACACAGATATATAAATGTCTCTATGTGTCGTAGAGACTTTGTACGTTCTGTTGTGCACGTCTCCATTCGAAACACTAACTCCCTTTACGAGGAGAATATTGTAGTCCTATTCGCAGCAAACATATAACAATAAATTGCTCGTGGTCCCTGTGAAACCTCCTCCTTCGATACAGGACGTTACCGGCTTTGCCTCGAGCAAGAAGAAAGACGTACAACCGGTGTGCACTTTCACCGTGCAATAAGAAACGCGAGACGTTCCTTTTATTCATCCGTACGTTCTGGAACAATGTGCAATGGTGAAATATACTTCTACGCAGAGCAGAACGTGATATCTTGTACGAGAAACTGTGAATTATAAAAATTGTTTTAGCATGACTGTGGGAGATGAAAAGAGGCATTTTGTTTGATTGGTTATGATAAATCTATTTTGTTTATTGCATCTTTATCATTTTCTCCTATGTGGAAACTATCTATTCGTATGAAGTGGAACGTTATGAAATGTTGTTCTCTGAAATTGTGTGTGAATTATTTTATTTGTAGATAAAATAGTGTAGTAATATTTTCTTTCAATAAATCTATTTTGTTTATTGCATGGTTATCATTTTCTCCTCTATGGAAACTATCTATTCTTATAAATTGGAATGATATAAAATGTTTTTCTCTGAAACTAAGTGTGAATTATTTTGTTTATAGATAAAATAGTGTGATTATATTTTTTTTAAATAAATCTATTTTCTTTATTGCATAATTATCATTTTCTCTTCTATGGAAATTATCTATTCTTGTAAATTGGAACGATATAAAATGTTTTTTTCTCTGAAACTCTGTGTGAATTATTTTATTTATAGATAGAATAGTGTAATTATATTTTCTTTTAATAAATCTATTTTCTTTATTGCATGATTATCATTTTCTCTTCTATGGAAATTATCTATTCTTGTAAATTGGAATGATATGAAATGTTTTTCTCTGAAACTGTGTGTGAATTATTTTATTTATAGATAGAATAGTGTAATTATATTTTCCTTCAATAAATATATTTTCTTTTTTGCATCGTTATCATTTTCTCCTCTATAGAAACTATCTGCTCTATGGAATTCTTATCAATTGGAACGATATGAAATGTTTTTCTCTGAAACTATGTGTGAATTATTTTATTTATAGATAGAATAGTGTAATTATATTTTCCTTCAATAAATCTATTTTCTTTATTGCATCGTTATCATTTTCTCCTCTATGGAAACTATCTATTCTACAAATTGAAACGATATAAAATATTGTTCTCTGAAACTGTATGCGAATAATTTTATTTATAGATAAAATAGTGTAATTATATTTTCTTCAATTGCGTCGTTATCATTTCTTCCTCTGTGGAAACAATCTATTCTTATCAATTGGAACGCTATCAATTATTTTTCTCTGAAACTTTATGCGAATAATTTTATTCATAGATAAGATACTGTAAGTATATTTTCTTCCAATAATCCAGACGCATAATCATCAAATAATAAGCAGAATTGCATTGTCCAAACGTTAATAGAAAGTCCCGCAGTAAATGCAGGGCTAAAGCATATAGTTGAAGAAGTAAAATGTACAGGGCGTGTACATTCAATCATAAAATTACAATGGGTGCGAGAGTCGTCTAGTTGTGATGTATGTTGAAAGCCACTGGATGCCACGCGAGACGCGAAAACGCGCGTGCGGTTACTCTCCTTCTTCCCAAACCCCTCCAGGGACAACGGCGCTTGAAGATCAAGCCCGTTGTCGTTTTCGACGCGAACGCGTCGCGAAAGGGAATGAAGGGTGGGGGTTTGGCCAACCAGGCAGATTATACCCAGTGAAGGGATGCACGAGGTAACTAAACAGTTCTGGACATTGAATTACCAATATTAAGAACCGAATGACAACAACAAATGCTTAAGCTTTCTCAAACTAAAAAAAAAAATTTTCTCAGAATTTTATAAGCATTCGAATCTCAGGATCTTAAAGAAGATTAACGAGGTGGGAGTAGAACTGTGAGAGAGACGACGAGGTGGGGCTTGAAAGGGTGGAAGATGACCGCGAGACGCCCAAGAAGATCAATAGATATGAACGAATAACGCGAGAACAACATAAACAACTTTACCATATGGAGACAAATGGATCCACAGACTCATTGATGCCTAACGTGTCGTTACGCATCGGCTCCTAACAAAGTTTCAGACTGCGATAAAGTAACAATACACCATCTGCCTCCATTGTAGAGACATTTGTGGTCCGACGGAACGAGCAAACGTACCGAATGTTTTTGGAAAAATACATTGTCTCTGGTGAAGCCCAATTCCTTAGTACTTATGAAAACAAGATCTAGAATTTTATAATTTATTCGTAACGACGTATCTCGTTTATCATAATATCAGAATGGATCGTTTAACAAAGTTTTCAAAACTTTGTTTACAAGAGAATAAGAATAATATCGATGGTTCTATTTCTCACCGGTCGACAGGGTGGAGCCACTCTTCGCGAGGGAAATTTGTAACTCGCAAAACGTGTTTTTTCAAATTTGATTCAACAACCATCCTGGATAAACTTGATAAACTTGTGTCATTTAGAAGTGGAGTGTACGAGACGATTCTTGTAGCTTGAATCCGATTCTTTAATCGATGATACTTTTCCTCAGTCATATACAATTGTCCAATAGCGAGTAAAAGGTGAATGCACGAAATCCTACTTGTCGTTGGTAGCGTGCGTGATCGTCGGTAGAACAAAAATGCTCGATCGATCACGATGCGTGCCTCTCTTAAATTCCATACTCTCGCACATTTATGAGCCAGATGAGTGTAGGGTAGGGAAGGTTGAATTCGCCAATCTCGTCGCTTCGGAAGAGAAAGGAGAAATAGAGAGAAAAGGACAAGTTTCTCTCTCCCTCTCTTCTGTCGATGGTACGTGAGACACATTATATGCAACCCACACACAAACGCGAGCTTGCGAAAGAACACTCGATTCCCCCCTGCCAACAGCCAGTGCAGAAAGTATAGAAGAAAAATGGCAGGGAGGCAAAAAAGAATGTGTCGAATTGGCGTGATGTTGCAAGCTAGCCGACGGTCTTCTTGCATTATTCGATGACCGAGAACGACGTTTGGCTTATTTTCTCTAATCTGTAAATAAGAAAAAGAAAGATAATAATAAATTCAAAGGATATTGTACATCCAGGCATGACGCACCGTTGCATGATGTACAGGAGAAGAAAGAATAAAAAAAAAGTAATAAAAAAGAATGCGAGGATACAGAGAGTTGCTGAGATGCCGGATTTTGTGACGACACCTAGCGGTCACAGAGACAAAACAGTCGCACGCGAAATTGTACAACATGCACGACACGACGATGTTCTCTTTCGTTCCTAGTATACTAGGGTATACACACTATAGAGGAAAAGCAGCCGAGACAAAAAGCAAATAAAAAGTCGACTATGCGTAGGTACACACGTATATCTCGTATAGCGGCGAGAATATACAAGAATAAATAAAAAAAAAAAACGTGAAACGATCATGCCAGTTTTCTCTTTGAAACTTATTTCTTTTCGTTTGTTACTAACAAAGGGACGTGATACTCTACTTGCAGGTAAACGAGGAGAGATGACGACGGATGTCGCCAGAATCGTCTCGTCTCGCTTCGCTGCGTGAAAAAAGGTATCCCTCTCTCGACACACGAATACATGTACACACACACACACACACCCACGCGCGGACACACACACACACACATATGGGAATTTCTTGTATCATCACCCTGGAAATCATGAAGGGTAATGACAGCGCGATGGCAAATGCACATTTATATTTTCCTTTTCTTGGATTATATTGTTGGAAATTTGAGTTTTATAGAAAAACACGCGAGCACGAGGTTTACACGCTATCGCGCGTGTCTCACATTTTCGCTTCTAATCGTGCATTCAACGAACAACCCCCTCCTTCCCTGCTACTGACCCGCCCCCTCAAGACCATAATCGTGTATTTTTCGAATAATCCCCGATGGGTTTTTCCCCCAAACGGACTAACAGCCGGTTGCCACTATTCACCGGTGTATTCGTTCCCTCCTCATTTTCGATACATCGACGCACTCAACCACGTTCGACACCCCCGAAATGTATGCGATATTTTGTATTTTATATTTTCTTTTTTCACTGTATATGTATATTTATTTATTTATTTTTGTTTTTTTTGAAACTTTGTTCCTCACCTCCTCCGATTTAACGAGCTCAGCGTAGTTGTACTCGGAGTATGCCTCGTCGTTAGATTCTGGCAGGGCGATAGTGAAGCGAAAGGAGGGCGCGAGCTGTTTGCCCTTTTCCCTCTTCTTTTCCTTCTTCGTAGCGTGCCCCAGGGAATCCGGAAACTCCAGGCACTGCGGGACAACCCGTTTAGGTTCTGACATTCTACATTTGCACGATCCTGACGCGTTTCACGGTAAGAACTGCTGGTCTAATCGGCGACAACATGGTACACTTAATTTTATTTCTTTTTCACGTTCTCTCTCTCTCTCTCACTCTCTTATTACTCTTTTCTTGTGCTTTCACACGCTACGAAGACACCAGCACGACTCGCACGTCGCCATCTTCGGCACGACACTACCTCCACTGTTTTTAGAGTGCGCTGCCTATGCCACACACACCGCACGCACGTCGGCTCGACGCCATTTGCAATTTTCATGCGCATCCTTCTCGCGCATTCGCGCGGAAATATTTGAAATGAAAAATTGCGCGATTAAGGAATCGCGTTGGGACGTCTGAATTGTATGGGATTATAAAGTTTTTAGATGAGTTATTGATTTCCTTGGATTGTAGGAAGGCTGGGAGGTTAGAAGATACGTTATGATACCAGGTATGCAAAATGTGTATAAATCTTTCATTTATTGTATAAGTTTGTTTTAAGCTAAAAATCATTTGTCTTCATCAAGAATCATCTTTAACATTTCTAGATAAATGCATCGTTTGTAACGAACTTTCTAAACCTAAATCTCTATACGGTAAAATCCGTTTGTGCGTCTTTATTAATTATTTATATTTTATATATACTAGACGATAATTTGTTTCAGTTTGTAGACAATCCATAAATGTACAATTCGTATAAACAATTAGAAAACAGAGGCAAGTGTATACAATAATATAGTATAAATTGATCGAACAGTATACACAGCCCCGTTGAGGTTTTGTCCGCAATTATAAATGGGATAGCCAATATGTGTTTCTTCTTTTATGTAATTAAATACTCGGCTTATTGATAGCATTTTCATTGGAATCACTTTTCTTGGCTGCAATCTTGATGGCCGAAAATTGCTGACCCAATAGCTGCATGATTTCCTTGTGAGGGACATTCTTCCGATTCTTTTTTAACACCGAATAATTTTCCTTGACGAAGAGAGCAAATGCAGTAGGTTTCTTCGATGCTGGCGTCTGGTTTTCAACAACTCCTGATTTCGTGACTTTATTTCTGAGCAGCTCAAATTTGCCGTAACAATGACCACAGCGTTTTTTTTCTATGTCCAATGATTTGGAGTGACGACCGATACTGTAACCACATGCGGTGCAACGATAGGTGAATTTCGTCGTTATTTTATAATCGTGGCATCGTTTTATAGGTGGTAGTTCGGGGAAAGTTTTCATTGCTTTGTTAGCCCAGCCTTTCCAAAACGGACCGTGTCCATCAGATACATCGTTTATCAACCACGCTGCTGCGTGGCACATTTCATGAACCAGAGTATCCCTTAATCTGTCCGGGGTATCCACAATCTTTGTCGCCAAAACAATACGTGAAGAGCGTGTGACACCACTGAGAGCTTTGACCGACCGTTTATTGTAACAGAAACCGGCAGTTCCACGCATTCTAACGTTCCACTCAATCGACATGTCGATCGGTAATTTACTGTCGAAAACATTCTCATTGTAAAGCTTGTACAAATATTTACAAAGATCTTCCTTCGTATTTTTGTAATTCTGACGATATTTCTTAGCCTCAGGATGTGCCTCGTTGAGCGGAATCCCAGCGGACAGAGATGCGAGAAAACTGTTTCGCGTTCTTGAGGTTTTTGCGTTTGATATAGGAGTCGGGATTTTCGTTGATTTTTTTCCATTTCTTGGTGGCTTTGGTGCAATGGTTGCCGTCGACTTTGGAGGAATTATATCATTAGGATCATATTCACTCGTACTCGAGTTGCTTTCGTCGTCAGTGAATGTCAATGCTTTTCTGGTGTTGGTAAATTTGTCACTTTCATCCTCGGTGTCCGAGTCGCAAATTGCGATAATTCGCTGGATATTTTCTGATATTGGTTTGGCTCCAGTGATCTTTTGACGATTATTCGAAATTCGTGGATTTGTTAAAGCTGTGAGATAAGTTGTTTCACAGTCGCTTTCCGCCGACGACGAACTATCCTTTATGAAGCTGCATCTGCGCCGATTTGCCTTTCCCTCCGATTTCTTCGTAGAGTTGAAGTTTGACTTAATTCGTCTAACAAAGGTATCAAAGTTTTCTTCGAGGCTACTGTTGTTGGAAGTTCTCTTTACTCGTGTCACCTTTGAATTGACCTTCTTCTCGGTCTGGACGCCTTTATCGTGCAATGCAACATTCTTTTTTCTTGGTTCAGTAGTTGGAAGCAAATCATCAGCCTTCGAGCGCCAAGCATTACCATAAAGATTATCGAGAATGTCAGCACAATCCAAAATACCAAGATCCTTCGTTGCTTCCTTAGTGGCAAAGGAAATGGGTTCTTTTTGTCTTACTGGAGTAATGGGAGTTAAAATTTTCTGCGATCCATCTGCAGTTTTTCTGACAAAATCGTTGATCCTCGTTTGTCGAATCGATTTAGTGGACTTTGTAGAATTGGTCGTCCTTGTCTTGGATTTCTCACTCGTATTAATTTTTCTCATTCTGTCGCGATTGTTTGGTGTCTCATAATTAGTTTCCAAACGTTCGAGGCTGCTATTGCCCGAGCTCGGACTATTCTTGTTACTTGCAGGGATGTTACTAATCGAAGTTTCGCTTCCCGTGTCTGTAGTATTTGTCATAAGCCATTGAGCTATTTCAAGCTTTTTTCTCTCGCTCATAGTATTCTGAGAATCTATCCCTATTATCGGTTCAAGAAATCTCTTAACGTGGGTCTTGTAAGGCTTTTCTAGATCCACTCGTGTTCCTCGAATGACTGGATCTTCGGAGTCTGAATCCGTCTCGGCAATTACAACACCATTTCTCGCTTTCGTATTTTCTGTGGAATCGGCATTTGATTCCGGAGACGAAACTTCATCATCCCCTGAGTCGATATCGCTCTTATTCGAGTTTCGTATCTTTGTCCATTGTTTTGGGGATTCGAATACGGCACGTTTTGACTTAACGATTTTAAGAATTTTTCGCGCATCTTTGTTAGACAGTACTGTCGTACGATTAAGCTTTGCCGACATCGGAGTTCGTTCGGATTCTCTGATTTTCCTGTTAATTTCATTCACGCTTTTACCACTTCCAGTATCCTTCGTAGTGATTTTTTGATATTCTGGAGTTTTAGAAATTATCCCCATGTCTGGGGTTTGTCGTAATGCCTCCAATCTTGAAATAGTTTTCTTCAGATTATTTGAATTTTCAGTGTCGTTTATGAATTCTCCGGATGTCACACTTTGTTTGGTGGATTCTATTCTTCTATTACGCTCTTTCAAATTTCTGGTTATATTTACATTACTACTATTTTCAGTCAAAACACCCCTGAGATTGTTGAAACTGAAAACGGAGTCATCACTGTCTGGAATAATCTTCTCTACTGCAGGAGTTGCACGTGGCTCTGAACAATTTTCCTTGTTATTCTGGAGTTTTTCTAATTCTAGATCACTGAAGGTCTCGTCCGATGTGTACAATATACTACATTTTCTTTGCTGTCCATTCGGAGATGCCAATTTCGTAGTTTTGATCGTTTTCCATTGGCATTCTCCACAAGTGTCTTTTATTTTTAGCCCCTCTTCCTGCTCACTGTCCGAAGATTGCACAATGTAAACCTCGTTAGAAATCAATTGGTTTTTCTTTGTTGACACGAATGACTTTGCATTCGCCTGTTCATACTCTTGCAATATTTCATCGTCACTCGAATCGCTTATCAATATAACTTCACTCGCCCCTGTGTTTGTTGCTGCTCTACCAATTTCATCATCTCTTGTTTTTTCCTGTGTATCTTCAGCGATGAAACTATCCGAGAGACGAAGCAGAAAGCTTTGGGAGTCGGTAGAATTGTTAGTTTCGGTACGAGCTTTAAAAAAAATGTCTTCTTGCTTATGTACGAAATTGGAATTGGCAGCATTGTCACGGCCTGTGATCTTTTTATTCTTCAAAGATAATTCATATTCTGAAATAAGATACAAATTTCCATATATTGAATGAAGCAAAGAAATGCGATTATAAGTTTGCTCAATAATTTGATTTGGTAAGGATATCATTGAAAGTTACTCACTTTTCTTTGCTTTGGTATCTGATCGATCATCACTTGCAATAAAGGCCATTCGGGATGACATTGTCGATAATATCCCAATAAAATATTTGTTTTACTTTACGTCCTCTCGTCTTTCTTTGCCGACGCGTCGTGATCGTTTTTTGTCCTTCGATTTATCTTCAGCATAGCATACGTGTGACCATCGGGATGAGAACTGAAAGTACGTTGATGTCAACACAAATATCGCACAGTAGGGGGTTACGATTATAGCAAGTTAACAGAAACTGAGCAATTAATCGAGCAACTTTAACTTGTAATTATGGATAACTTTGTTGAGATACCTATCGAAATGCAAGTACGATCCGTATGAACAGAGGTTAATAAAAAATAGCAAACCGAGGTAAGACGTAAACTACAGGACAGTCAAACGCCACTAAAAACGTCGACACGTTCAAACACGAGAGCGAACCGTCCGTTGCGCTTGGTCAGTGCTGGCAATGGCTCTTGGATAAAACCGGAAGCTAATGCGTCATATCCCTAGGAGCTCGATAACCTTAGGAGGTCATTCTGGGAGTATCGTCCGCTGCTAACTTCGTATTAGTCCTGGAATTATTTAACTTGGAGCACTTGGGGTCACTCAGCATGGTCATATGTCATTAATTTCTTGATCAGGGGAGTATTTTATTGGTAACATCTACTTTGCTGTTTATCATTTATTTTCATATGAATTAACAATTTATTATAATACGCGCGTGAATTTCGCAGTATTTTGGTTTGCCGGTTGGCGTCGCGGCGATCGCCCAACAAGTGATGTAACGCGCGTGAGCACAACTCTTGGCACCCGCAGTGTGTGTATAGACCAGTTAGTGTGCCTGGGGGCCAGCTGAGTGACCTTGCAGTGTTTGTAAACAGACACACGTTGTCGTTACGAGAATTGCCAAGTGAATATATTTTTTTCTCATTGTTCGTTCGATCAGTGCTATCCAAAGATTGAAGAAAATAGAGAAGATACTTTTGGGACGAGGAGGTGATTACCATGGAGGTAGAACGCATGTGCATCGCCGAAAACGAGGCGGTGAGTGTTGGAATTCTTTTGTTACAAATGGATACGATATACATATATAGTTATCCCGCGTGATGCAAACATTCGCGAACGAGTGGGAGGGAGGGCGAGAGGGAGAGGAACGGAGAAGGGAGATGGAATCTCGCGGGTATCAGACAGAGACGGTAATGACACCATCTTGTTGGATACACGAAACAAACAACAACAATAACATTTGTCATTATAACAGAGCTTAATCATATTTGACCGATGTGACCTAAATAGTTCAGCAGGTTTGGGCGGAGGGGGAGTGTTCGATAAGGGCGTGTTTCTTTTCATTTGACGTTGGGCTATAGGTCATGGAACACATTGGGGGAGTGGGGCGAGCATCAGCACGTTTACGAGGGGCTGCCTGTTTATCCGAGCCCTTTACCCCGCAAGAGAGTTACCCGAGCCGCCAAGTTGGCGCCTGGCGGCGCTGCGATCGTTTCTCTTTTCTTAGTTTTCATTTTTACCGACAGGGGGTATCAAAACAATCTTCAAAAATCCCTTCGTCAGATGGCGCTGCTACTGCGGCGAATGATACTCTCGATCACGTGATCACGTTCGAAATTGTATACAACGGAACAGTATATACCCCTGCAGTATTCAAGAAAAATCGTAAACAGTCGTTTTAATCGCGTACTACGTACGTCTCGTAAAATGTCATATTGAGTTTGAAGTCTAGCAATTTCTGTCGCTATCGAATGTCAGACTCGTCGATACGACGAAACTCTTATCACTCCTTTTCATGCACGAGACGCGTTTAACAAGCAACGAGTGCAGTTACAACTGCCTAGGTTAAGTTAGGACAGTAATCAACGCTTTTATTTTTTCATTCTTAATTAAAAAATTGTCGTTATCGCTCGATGATATTGGAAAGGGTCTTACGATGCAACGACGACGCGTGTGACTGCAAGCTTATACATACATAATTCCAACAAAGCGAGAGGCCTCGAACGAGAATTAACGGTGTCGTGTCGGCAAAGGTCGCGACGGAGCGCATATACGCACGCACATACACACACACACACACACACACACACACACACGCGCGCGCGCGCGCGCACATAAACACACACACACACACACACACATAAACACACACACACACACAATACAAGAGCGAGCCGTATATATAAACGTACAAGTGACCGCGCAGTGAGTTGAGCGTGAATTAGTGTGAGTACGTGGTACTATGCGAATATTATACGCCTCGGTGAAACTTGCGCGCGTTTCGGGTTCATACGTATGCTCGGGGCACCGTACAAGACCGAGCGGTCCCTGAGCACACAGGTCTTTTGCCTGTGAACTGCGCAGTTGGAACGACCAGGCTACGACGCTTAGTACCCGGTAAGTCTCGTACTTATTTTTTCATTTGTTTTCTCAAATGTAACCGTGGATTTTCGTGAGTGAGACGTACACAGATATACAAAAATGCAAATGGCGTCATTATCTTCGTGACGTTTGACGTACGAGAATTTCGCGGTCCTTGAACTTGGCGGTTATTAAACCCCCGTTGATTAATACGGACTAACCTATACGCTTATCACACGCACATGAGAGCGTCGTCATAAAAATTACTCGAAATAAACCCTCGAAGTATATAAATACCCGTGAATTTAAACGAAGTTATAAATATAATATCTAATATAAATAAAACAAAACCTAACCTCAATTTCAAAGATATTAATTAAAATCTCGATTAATACGACCTCGATTTACGAATTTTTGCAAACATTTCGTTTAATAACGTACGTGGTATCGACCAGTGAACAAGCTTAAGGCCAAACGTTCGTGAATTCAATAACAAAACGAAGGTCCGGTGTAAAAATCGTTGAAAATAAAAAGTTAATGAATTATCGATGGAATTTTTCCATTCTTCCTCGCGTTGTGTTCGCTTATCTTGATCGTACGTCGTAGTGCGAGAGATTCCCCGGATCTTCGAGAAACTGCACGCGCCGGTTTGTTATAAATCGTCGACAGACGCGCGCGTCCGTCCGTCCGTCCGTGCGCGCGTGTGTGTGTGTGTGTGTGTGTGTGTGTGTGTGTGGCGCGCGTGCGTGTGTGTGTGTGTGTGAGTGTGTGTGTGGGTGCGCGTGGAAAAGCGTGCTTTCGTTGGAAACGTAAACGGGCGTAAAACGAGGCGTCGAGCGATACTGCGCAATTATCACCTTGACACCTTCTCGTTGTAGACGAAGACTTTTGCGACGCGTGTGCTCCCGTTTCGCTAATCATTTATAAAGGTTCTTCACTGACGTAATTTTACACACACACACACACACACACACACACACACACACACACACACACACACACACACGCGCGCGCACACGCACACACACACACACGCACACGCACACGCACACGCACACGCACACACACACACACACGCACACACACACACACACACACACACACACACACACGCACATGCAGTTAAAGCGTATAACTATGTATGTGTTTACGTGACGCCTATTAGGAAACGACGAGGGTAAATGAGTCGTGTTTTTTTTTTTTTAATTAATTAGCAAAAATGCACGCTCGCACTTTGAGCAAATTGTAACCTTGGTTTTATATTTAATTCACTTTTTTTTTACTGTTAATTAAGAAGTGAGCTTAATTCGTGTTTTATTATTTTTATAAATTATTAATTTCTAGTTCAAACGTAAGGAAGGAAAGATCTTTGTACTAACGTCACGAATCTTGACGAATCTTTGATTTGGTTTTACTTTTAATTCATTTTTTTTTTATGGTTAATTAAGAAGTAAGGTTAATTCGTGTTTTATTATTTTTATAAATTATTCTTATTTTTATTATTATTAAATTATAATTATTCTTAAATTATTATTATTTTTATTATTTATTATTATTATTAATTTCTAGTTAAAACGTAAGGAAGGAAAGATCTTTGTACTAACGTCACGGAATCTTGTCGAATCTTTACTTTTGGTTTGTCTGAGAACAATTTGCCAAGTTTCACGTGCATTTGTGTGTACTCTTGGGAATTGTTGAATGAACGTAGAACAAAAGTTGGAACGAGTACAATTGGGAAGTTGAGAATAAATATATATATAATTTTGTAAATTTACATCAAGGGCTTGGTTTGATTAATTCTGGGCTGTGAAGTAAAATAGAGGAAAAATAGCTTTGCGAATATTTAAGATAGTCGTATCGTTGGGTGGGGGATTAAAATTTGAAAGTTCATTAAGAAAAGTTGTTGCAAATCGACTAAAGAACAACATACTCAAAATTCAAATTGATCCTACGGAAAGTTTATTTGTTATATAATAAACAAATCATGAATTTTGTTTTCAATAAGATTTGTTATAAAAACTAATCGAAGCTTCTTTGATGTCGTATAAAAATGTGTGCAAAATTTCAACAGGCTTCATCGATTAAATGATCGAGATACGAATTGTGTAATGTTGCGATATTTAACACGAGCTCTTATGGAAGATTGCAAAAAATGACGATTTTCAAGAATAAATATAGCGATTGTTGAGTTGATAAAAGTCTATAAAATTTTACACACATGTACGTATGACATCAAAGAACGTTTCTGCAAATTTTCAGTGAAATCTAATGGAAACGCCTGTAACGATAGGACTAACTTAAAGGTTTTTTGTTCTATCACGACTGATGACTATTGGATCGAATGGCGTACGTAACATCGGCTTCTACTTTGCGATCGCTTATTACAGTTTATACGTAATTTGGCTAGGGGACGAACCTTGCAAAATTATGTGTTTGCTGTGTCGCTCGTTCTCGAGTTGGCCGGGGGGTCGGGACAGTCCTACGTTGCTACTATGGACTTATACATAGAGATATGCAAACGTATAGCTACAGTTATATTCCTCGGCTCGTTTCTATGTCCCTTTCGCACGGTTATGTGGATGGGGTCTGGCGTCGAGACGCCTCTATCTCTCTCTCTCTCTCTTTCCCTTTCCCTCTCATTGTTCCTATCTACTGCGAACAACGGGAGTGACGAGTCACTAGCAGATGCAAAGACATTTTTCAATGCTCTTTTTTTGTTCCTTCTTTTTCTCAATTTTTTTTCTGTTACCTCAGACTTGCTGCGAAGCAATTTATGAAGAACTGTTTTTTTGTTCTGATTGGTTGGAGATGTAACGACGTAATATCACCAATTACTGACGTAGTTGGTTTATGTGTGATGCAGAGATATATTGAGATCTTGGGAGTTTTCAACAATCTGGATTTATGAATTCGAAGGGTTCCTAAGGACGGACAATTGAAGACATCCATCAATTGTGGGAAATCTAGCCCTTCACCTGAGATCTGTTTACTAAGGGTTTATGCAGATATTATGTTACTCCCTTGGTGGGTGCGACGACTGGACGATTCTAGGAGTTACAATCAATGGCTAATCTTTTAGGCTGGAGAGGAATGATGAAACTTAGCTTCGTTGTCACCTATGAAGACAAGAAAGAGTAGTTGGTTTATGTGTGATGCAGAGACATGTTGAAATCTTGGGAGTTTTCATCGTTCTGGATTTATGGATTCGAAGGGTTCCTAAGGACGGACAAATGAAGACATTCATGAACTGTGGGCAATCTATCCCTTCACCTGGGATCCGTTTACTAAGGATTTATGCAGATATTGTGTTACTCCCTTGATGGGTGCGACGACTGGACGATTCTAGGAGTTACAACCAATGGCCAATCTTTTAGGCTGGAGAGGAATGATGAAACTTAGCTTCGTTGTCATCTATGAAGACAACAAAGAGTAGTTGATTTATGTGTAATGCAGAGATATATGGTGAGCTTGGGCGTTTTCAACAATCTGGATTTATGGATTCGAAGGGTTCCTAAGGACGGACAAATGAAGACATTCATCAACTGTGGGAAATCTATTCCTTCACCTGGGATCTGTTTACTAAGGATCTATGCAGATATTATGTTACTTGCTTGGTGGGTGCAACGACTGGACGATTCTAGGAGTTACAACCAATGGCTAATCTTTTAAGCTGGAGAGGAATAATGAAACATAACTTCGTTGTTACCTATGAAGACAACAAAGAAGCTGGAGTCTGAAACGTTTGCTAACAGCGATTTCACAATACTCGAAGAGTTCTGAACTGAATTCTCCCGGAGTTCTTTCTGAAAGGTCAACACGATCATTAGCTCAGATACCATACATGGACCCTTGATTTGGCTAGACTACTATGCCAAGGACTAGTGAAGTATTGGAACGAAGAACTGGATCACTTTATCCTCGACGTCGTTTATTGCCCATATCATAGTCGGTGTGACCACTTTTAGTTTTAGGCTACAAAGAATCTGCGACGTGGAAGGGAGACCCGTATTGTTACGAGTCCAAGAGAAATAATCAGAGATTTTCATTGGAACATGCGGGAATTCAATGTGGAAGGAACGAACGATCTCGACTTATCGTTCTAAATATCGGAGAGAGCTTGATGGAAGCAAACCGGAACTTAATTCGCCCGTAATCGTAGTAATCTATGTAACCTTGGTGATAACCAAGTCACGATTCGCTATCAGTCCATACCGTCTTTTAGCCTTGGGTGGGAAACGCAGGACAATGTGGGTCAGGATAAAGATTCAAGTGGGACAGTGGGAGAAAAAAATGAACGTTGAGACTAGAGTTTGCAGCGAAATGACGTGTTTAGAAGTTGATTACCCATAAATTCAACACACACGCATATATACAAATACTGTATTTGCGATGATTACAGTGAACGCGTACCAAGCGTTACGCTCGTGACAAAAGTAACGATGCGTGTCCCTCGTCCTCCTTGTTCGTTAGTTTTTGCTTCTTCCTCCGTACAATAGAAACAGGAAGCTCGCTGCAATTTGTTTGCCCTTGAGCCACATCTTCACGTTTTCTACAAATTCAAAAATAAAGACGTACCTTTCGCTTCCCATTCATTTTTAAATTAACTTCAGTAACGTTTCCTGTTCATGCATTTTCTAGAAAAACAATTTTCATTCTTCAATAAAATTTATTTAATCCTATCCCTAGTTTTCTTTCGTCTTGGCAGAGCCGATTCTTCGTTTTCCAAGCGATAAGAAAATAGTACGTTGGGTGCTATTTAACATGTTTCGCTCAACGAGAGGCAAGCGAGACGATTGTTTCTTCCTTTTTTTGCTCTCTCTCTCGAACGTCTTTCGCGTGACCGGAACTTCGTCTATTTCTATTCCGTACGTACGAACAAGCGAATATAACAATTGTCACGATTGTTAGCGTTATCGTTGAAACCCTTGCGATTTCCATTATCATTATAGTCACGGAGAAGTTCGTTTTATTCGTTCTATCTCTCTCTCCCTCTCTCTCTCTGTCTTTGTCCCTCTCTCTTGCTTGGCCGTTACCGAGCGTATTTCCGGTCTTCCGCAAAGCAGCTTTTTCCCTCGGCAATGCGATAAGGATCGTTTCGTTACGATCTCTTAAGGGGAGGTCTGCGAACAAGTCCCGCGCTTAGAAGCTCTACGCCCAACGGGAGTTTATATCTTCGCCATTGTCTTCAACATTCTCTTTCCTACATTTAACTATTATCCCCGTAAGATTTTCTTTCTCGAATTTCGATTAGTTAACAATATTCCTTTCAAATCTACAAGCTATCGAAAATAATCGATTCACTCGATATCGATCAATCGACGATACAATAAATTAATTATAATTCCTATTAACATTTATTTCAACTCGTCGATCGATCGATACCAATCGATACCTCGATAATTATCAATTCACTATAATTAACCCAAATCATAATTCATATAAATTCCCGATTGTTATATATTTTACGTAAAATTTCAAAATAAAAAAAAAACGAAAAAAAAAAACGTTTTGATTTCTTTTTTTTTTTCTTCGTTTTGATTCATCGACAGGTGGTCCGATGTGATAATCCGTACGACAATCGAGACACACGTAGCGGATAACGCACGAATTTGTGTAAACCTTGCCCTCCCTCGTCGTATATAGATCTGCGCGCGTATCGTATATCGAGGAGTGTACGAAATTGTGGATATTGACGTAATCCTACCGAATTGCGTATTATCGATGAATGCTTAGCTCGGCTGTTTGGCGAGGCCAAAATTTATGCTTATTATATTGCCTCGTACAAACAGGGAGAAGAGCGTGTCGGGCACGATTATTAACGGTTGTGTATTCCGTTACAGAGAGACATTATCTCTCTCGTCCTGTCTCGTTCCTCCGTTACTCGACGGTTTAACCCACGCATTCTCCCATTCTCTTCGATTTTACTGACGCGTGTTCCTCCTACGCCGAGAGGTTAACGTTTCGAGAACGCGCCCTAACATTTATCTACGAATTATCATTTGGATCGATTATTATCATTGGTATTATTATTTTTATTATTATTAATATTATTAATTCTTATTATTTTTTATCATTATTAATTCTAATTATTTTTTATTATTATTAATTCTTATTATTTTTTATTATTATTAATTCTCATTATTGTTTATTATTATTAATTCTTATTATTTATTATTATTATTAATTGGTATTATTTTAATTGTTATTTTTAATTATTATTATTGTTATTAATTCGTGTGATTTTTATTAGTTTCCAACAATCTCTTCTCGTACACATTTCCACCAGCAATCGCTCTGGTGGATTTACAGTTTTTCTTAGATGGATCCTGAATCACCGAGAGCACAGAAAAAGCACATAGAAAAATTCCATTCGTGCGGGAATCGAACCCGGGCCGGCTGCGTGTGAGTCGGGAACGCTACCCCTATGCCATTGCCTCTCTTTTTTGATTATTATTATTATTATTATTATTTGTAGATAGATAGATAGTGACTTGGTTCATAGTTCTCAGAGCTGGATGGTTGTATGAACAGATTGCAATGTACGGCGTACTTCGCTTTTTTATATCCCTTCTGTTCATACACATCTTCAACCTCAATTCCACCATCAACCATTTTGGTGGATCTACAGTTTTTCTTGAGAGGGTTTCGAAACGACCGGGAGTACAAGAAAAAAAAAAAAACAAAAAAAATTTGTCGTCGTGGGCGGGAATCGAACCCGGGCCCGCTGCGTGGCAGTCGCGAACGCTATCCCCTATGCTACTGCCCCTTTTATAATTTGCATTGTTATTTTTAAGTATAATTATTACTTTTAATTATTATTATTATTTTTTATTTTTATTATTATTTTCAATTATTATTAATATTCTTTAATTATTATTATTAATTATCATTTCTTATTGTTTATAATTGCTATTATTATTATAATTTAAAAGCTTCATTACGCGTTTCCCAAAAAATAAATTATAAATAAATTTTTTGTAATTCTTATTTCTCGATATTTCGTATTTGAGGAAAGTTTTATTTTTTCGTTAAAAATCGAATGCAGAGGAAAAAAAGCGACAAAAAAAACTATCGCAACGTTGACGGTAGTCTGTAGCTTTCTCTCTCTTTCGTCGAGGAGTAATTTCGCGTTCGTCGCGGCGGGTTCGGTCGACCGTTACGAAGGAAGTAGTTACGGCTCGTGAACGATCCCGCTGGAGTTCGTACCGCGCGACCGGAAGCCTCGTTTTGCGGCAGATCCGCGCGCGGGCACCCAAGCGAGTTCATACGAGCCCTGACGCACGGAAAATTACGAGGGGCGAACGAGAGTCACCGAGCCTCGACTAGATAGAAGGATGGAACTTCGTTTTTTTCCCTTCAGCTTTTTTTTTCATGTTTATTTATTTTTTTTTGTACGTGAAATTCACGGGCGCGGCGTTCCAGCGTCAGCATCCCCCCCTCCCCTCTCTGCCTCTTGTCTCTCTCTCTGTCGCTCTCTCGTTATGCGGCGATCCTCTCGCGATGCCGTTTAAACGCTCTCGGGGTGCGTCGCGTTGCTGAAGCTGCATTGTTCGTTGTCGTATAACGTTCGTAACGGCGAAAATGTGCGGCAAATTTCAACCCCTCTCATCTCACCCTACCTTCATTCGCACCATCCCCCTCGAGCTTTCATTGTTAAGGCTGTGGTTAACCTCACTATGCACACCTACACTAATACACGTACACATATATATATATTTCTGTGTAAATTTGTATGTCACATATATGCATGTATATATATATATATATATATATATATATATGTATAGGTGTATAGGGGGTTGTTGGAAGTAGCGCTAGTGCGTCTCTCGAAAATTACGAGGGTATATATACAACTCTTCCGGCCTGCGGTTAGAACGAGTGGGACATTATGTCCCATTGCCCGCGTCTCTGGAGCGAACAACGAGGCGAATAAAAAAGTATTATAATTTCGAACTTTCCTGCTAGGAGCGATCGATTTAGTTTTTTCACTCATAAGAATTCGCTTCTAATCGACGATTTTCGATTTTTTGTTATTGTTGTTTTAAATTGTTTTTCGTAAATGAAGAAAAAATGAGGACGAATACGATGTTTGTTTTTGTGTTTAATTTTTCATTTTTATCGTTGCAATTATCGTTCTTGCAAATTGGATCACGTAGGCGTGTATTATGTTAACTAGGCGAGGTTCGATGGAATGGAAATAAATTGATATTTCATTCGCGAGACGCGTCGACCGATCGCGTTTAACGGTGGAGAAATTTTGTTGCAGTATTTTGGGTCGCGCGCATGTGTACAACGATATGCGCGATAACCACCGTCGATATTGAAACTTGCGCGTGGTGGGTTAGGAGGGGGGAAATGGGAGGGGGGATTTGGTCGAGGCGAGATTGAACGATGAATAAATAAACGAAGCTCCGAGCGTGAAATTATACGCGTAAATATTTTATCGTCCGATTGAACTTCAAATTTCGCGCACGCGCACGCACACGCGCACGCACACGCGCACGCGCACGCGCGCGCGCGCACACACACACACACACACACGCACACACACACACACACACATATATATATATATATATGTGTGTGTGTGTGTGTGTATATAGTTTAAAGCCTCGTACAACGCTTTTGACAACCTAGCGTAAAAAGCGCCTAAGGCAAAATGGCTTTTATGAAATGGCGATTTTGTTTATTACCCGGACGGTGGTCAGGTTTTCCCTATAGTCGTATTCCAGACCTGGAAACAAGCCTCGGTGTATAACATTCGGATATATATTCGGCGAGTGCGAACGACTCTCTGGCCAGTGAACGAGTGGGAGTGGCATGAGGAGGTCGGTTGATGGGATGGGGAACAGAGGGGGGGGGGTGGAGGTGGAGGTACTGCCTTTGTCAAATGCTCGGGACTTTTCTCCATCCCGGTTCGTTTTCTGCCTGTACGTACGTATAATGGCCCTTTAAACTAAACTGGCGTCGTCCCTCTCCTTTCGCTCGCTGGTACCCAGCAGTTTTGCCAACTTCAATATCCCCCCACCCCCCTCCAACAATCCCCCACCGACGTGGTTTAATTGCCATATTCGCGGAGAATAGACAGAGAAAGGAGAGCGAAATAATAATGAAAAAAAAACAGCTTTTTTTTTGTTGTTGTAGTTTTTGTTTTTTACGTTTGTTTATACGGCTTTTTTTTTTATAGCTTTCCCTCTCTACCATATTCACCGTAAAACGACGAGTAAAAAAAAAAAAAAAAAAAAAAAAAAAAAAAGGGGGAAAAATTTTTTTAATTTTTAGAAAAAAAATGTATTTTTTTTTTCCAAAAATTTTTTTTTTTTTTTTTTTTTTTTTTTTTTTTTTTTTTTTCGACAAAATAATGTCACAGTTAACGATCGTCGTTAACGTAACAACGGTGCGATTGTTTTGGCGTCGACGTATCGTTTTTTTCGGTTTTCTTTTTTCGTCTTTTTACATTCTTTTTATTCGAATGAATTGAAAAACAAAAAATAAAAATTCCAACGACGGAATAAATTTGGTTTGTTACCGCGACGACGCCGACACCGGATGTCCGATTTACACATTTTGGATTGTTATCGTCGATAACGAAATTGTCAAGATCACTCGATTATAAAACCTAAAGCCACTTTATATATATATATATATTATATATTATAT